>JANHZU010000673.1:152472-167279 GCA_032468055.1 Acrochordus granulatus
CTTGCTCTTTTTCCTTCTTTCCCTCCCTCCCTCTCTCCCTATTCTCTGTCTCTCTGGCTCTGTAATGTGAGAATCAGAGAGGTTCTTCTGCAGAGTTCAGAGCTCCTTTGATTTCTATACTCTCTCCAGGCAAGGGAGCACCACTGGTATCTCCTCTGTTTTCTCATTTCTCACCCTGAAATGTACTTTCTGATTTTCCTCTTCCTCCTGCAACCAGTTTTGGGAATCCCCATCCCCCCAAGGTACCTATGCACATGCTACCATATCATTTTTTTCTTACAGATTCTTTTCTCATGTTCCTTTTATGGCACTTTTTTCCTTTTCTCTGAGGGTACATGAAAAATATTTGTTGTATGTGCATTATTTTCTGAGAGGTGGTACATGACTTCTGAGCCATGTTTAATTTTTCATGCAGAGCTGGGTGGAAATGAATTTTTTCAAGCAGAACTGGTAGACAATGCAAACTTTCTTAAGAAAAACATTTGACAGATAAAACTGGTAGAACCCATGGATGGGGTTCAAATAGTTATTCTGTGATTGACAGATTTCCCCTCTTCTCAGTCATGGCTTCTTCATACTTCTTTGAGATCACATTTAGCTGTATGATCAAACACCTAATTGGAGGAAAGCCTTTGAGTCCTGCTTTGTCTTATATGTGTAAAGAAATGGAATCCAGAGTGAGATTATTCCAAGGAAGGGATGGTGTGATCCTGATTAGAACTGACCTCCTTCAAATTAATCTCTTCTTAATTATAAAGAGGTGTGAATTCTATGGCACATCCATCCAGATTGAAAACATTTTGCATGCATTTAAACAAAGGTCAGGTGTATTATATATTATAGGACCAGTCTAGTTATCAATTGAACAGGTTGTGTCCAAGGAGTAGACTCAATGTTTCTGGAAATATGCAAATTAATGATCTATAGTTATGATACACTGGTCAGTTCTCTGTCCCCACTTGTATGTTTCCTTCAAGATGCTACACACCATGTTGTATTGGCAGTCCCTGTACCAGGTGTGAAAGACCAGATTCACACATCCCGGGTCAAATTAACTGATTTATGGCTTAAGTTTACATACAATAATCTACTCAACTAATGGTCCAGCACTGTAGGTGTTAGAAAAGAATCAGCAGCAATCTGGGAGGGTTGAACTTTGTGCATTTGTGGCTACATAAAAATTTGAGACGAAGACCTCTTTTCACTTCTCCGCCTGGCTCTGCCATCTCTTCTCCTACAACCTATTAGGTGCTCCTCCTGTTAGAAAGTAAAAATATAAATGGACAATCTGTTCTCGTAGAAGTGTTTCTGCTCAGAGATTCAGTAATCTAAACATGCTCTCTTCAAGGGTATACATTTCATTTTTTTCTCTAGTGCCTCTTAAATGTTCATGCTTTGAATTCAAGGGATATTTTTCATTTTCATTTAGCTCTTGTTGTTTTTCCTCTTATCTCTCTTTCCCTATAGTTCTGATGTCCTAAAGGATCATCTCCCAACCAAAATCCAAGAAACACTGAGTGAGAGAAAAGGAGGAAATCTCCTGGACAAAGGAACAAACAGACATAATATCAGATAAAGTACATGGAGGTTAGTCAGTGTATAAGAGTAAAATTCAGCTCCCTTATTTGATTTTTCTCTTGAAAAAAGGCAAGTTCAAAAGTAATTGCCAAATTCCTGTGATGCATTCCTTGGATTCCCAAATAGGAGAGGAAGGCTATAAAGGTGGGTGAGTGGCATACAGATTCAATTGAAACACTCAGTGGATTGCAAACTTATATTAAAAAATGTCTGTATGTTAATGAGAATTTCAAAGATATGTGTACACACGTTAAGAGTTACACTGATGCACAAAAAGTGCTATTAAATCTTTTTCCACTTGTGCAAAGAGGGTTGCTTATTGGTCTTTCCATTATAATATGAATCTTTACTTTTAAAGGAGGTGCTGTAAAAGGTAGTGCTTCCATGTCCACTTTAATTTGATGCATTTGGGATTTTTGTACAAATTAATATTGTCTTAAATATGTTTCACTTGTGAACTCACAAAGCTACTGAGCCTACATTGGGCTTGTAAAACGTATTTAGGTTGTAACATTGACTGCTTTGGCAAGTTGGATTTAATTTGTTAAAAGAAATGTATGGATCATCTTATCCAATGAGTTGCTTCAAAATAAATATTTTTTCCTGCCTGCAACAAGGATAATCTTCCACTTAAAATCTGGACTGCTTCAAATAATGAATGATTTGAATTATGCTTCTTATCTGGGGAAAAATGGGATTTCTTTTTCAAGCATTATTACCAGACTGGGTAGTAATTTCCAGATCCTCCTGCAGATTTCATACCTATCCATCAATTCTTATTGGTCCACAAAAACCTGTTTCACCCCTGACACTGAATTTGTTGATGACTGTTTCTCACGAAGTTCCATAGCACACATTCTTCATTCTCCCATCCATTCTGCCATATGGCTCAGATCCAACTAAAGTTTTGCTTCAGTCCTTGTTTTGTTGCTTCTTTCTAAAGTTCCTGCTTTTCAAGCCACTGCCTTTATTGCTCTATTGCCTTCCCTTATCTTGTGTCTTTGTAGTAATCTTCCCTCCCACCTCTCATAATGCTATATTAACTCCCCGTGATCTTCAGTTATCTCTTACCTCAATTTTCATTCTTGTCCTTTTTCCTCAAGCCTCATTAGACCTCTTCTTATCCTTCAAATTTCCTCATCTTCTTCTCTATTCATGGATGCATGGATTGAAATACATTTATTTCATTTTCTATTTCACATGAGTAAGGTATGATTTAAAAGGATGTTTAAAATGAGAATGATCCATAAAAACACCATGTTTCTCTTTAACTGTAATTTTCCCAGTACATGTGTTTTTAACAGTAAAATTCCCTGATAAATCTTGTAAGTCAAATTTCTCTCATGCCTTCTTTTAAATGTAAAATTCTGACTTTTTAAACTATACATTTGTCCAATATATAGTTTAATATATCACTTAAAATGATGATAATGGGAAAACCCCAATCTATCAGGTGGTAATGGGAAAATCCTTATCATCTTTGGGGTAAAAGGACTTTCTATTTAGTATGCATTTTTCACAAACTTTTGGGGGGATTTAGATTTTTGAGAAATGTTAATGAATTGTGGTCACAGTTCCTGTCTGAACAACCACAGGGTTCATTCCAGCAGATCTTCCTAAATTATATTTTTCAAAAATGAAATAGGAGGCTGACATACTCTATACAAAAGTGCCTGCCTGTAAAATGAGATCTATTTTCAAGAGTTCCTAGGAATCTCTTATTTTGTAGACTTTTTTAGAAAATAAAAAATGGATTATGCAGCCTGATACATTGGTTATGAATCTATCCAGCTGCCTCAACAATTAAGAGTTTTGGTAGTATGCTACAATTATATAAATCATTTGGCGAGAAAGAGAAGAAAGTGTACAAAGCAATCTCATTAGTTTTTCTTCTGTAAATGGGTGTTTAGTGATTGACTATGTCATCATGCCAGCCATTTATTAAAAAAGCTAATCAATATAGACCTTTTGTAAGAGCTCAAACAAATCAGCCTGAAAATTTCAACTGTATCCACCCAGTTCAAAAATAATTGTCTACTCCTGCTCTGCTACATCACTCTCTCTCTACCTACCTACAGTACCTGCCTGCCTATTTATTTTTATTTATTAAACTTGTGTGCCGCCAACCTTGTGAAGAGCAACTAAATTTAATAATGATTCAGCACTTTAGCAGCACTCAAACTGCCATTATAATTCCTCACAATGTCAGTAGTATAATGTTACACTTGGGCACTGAAGGAATTAAAATGATGTCCCTCAGTCTCCTGTTACTGCTAGTCAGGTCATACTGCTACAAGACTTCCCAGATTCACCAGAAAAGAAGAGATCCATGAGAGAGTACTGTGCTCCTCTAACGTTGGATTTGCATACCTGGAATCACTGACTGATAGGACCTCCATCTTTCCCAGATTGTGTTTCAGTTTATTGCCTTTATCATTGCATTATGCATTTGAAAGGCATAAGATAGTGATGGTAGCACTACATTCTGGATAATATATCTTAAATTGTCCCCAAATCTTTAAAAAGGCTGGAATGAAAAACAGAATTGTACATCCATTCAGTAAATGGAATTCCCCCCCATTTCTGTCCAGGAATGAAATAACAAAATTCAGATCTTATTCTCATAACCCTTTGAGACATGTTAATCTGCTTCTTATTCCCTAGCTGTAGTTTGAGCCAGTCATATGAAAGCCAATATTCCTGATACATGCTGAACTAAGCATGAAACATCTTTGTCCACCACTGCTGTGGTGGAAAGTAGTCCAGAATCGCAGGAGAGAGGGGCTCTTTCCCAGTGGGCAAAGACACAGTGGAGCTTGGAACATCTGGTGGACAGGAAGAGAGCAAGGTTGGACCCTCCCTAGCAATTTGCAGTGTGTATCAATAGTTATTGAAGATAACTGCGTTAGTCTGGCAGGGTTTCTGTTTATAGGTGAACAACGATAAAGGAACTTCTCAGAAGTAACTCCATATGATGTTCTTGGTTCTTTGGGCCTGACAATTGCAGGCATATTATGAAAGCCTGAACGAAAGTGGTCAGATAAGTTCACTGACTGCAGTTTGGATGTTTGAACAAGACTTAGGACAGTATCAGAAGTTGTCTAAAGTGTTTTCAGGTTCCATTTAAAAGACATTTCTGGTCCCACATCTGCCATTTCTTGGTTTAAAAGGTTAAGAGTCCCAGCCAGGTATTATAAAAATATGAAGCTGCTGTAAAAAAGATGATTGTGTGAGGCTCAAGTGACAAGATATGAAAGACTTTACAGAGGTTTAACAAGCCAAGACCGAGCTGGGAGCCAGATTATTATGGAAGGATTTGGCTAGTGTTCCTGATATTTTCAAGTTGTCCTCTTCATCTCTCTTCACAGAACATAATATTTTCATGGATTCTGTGGGTTGGTTTTTTTTGGTCTTCATAATGGATCAGCTTTAAGTTATTCTTTATGTGCTCCAAAGATAAAAAGTACATACAGCTCACTTTTGTGCCATTGTTAGTCACAGGAGTGGCTGTGCTTTCCTTGTAAAATGAAATCTGAATAGAACTGTTTCTGCTCAGTTCACCATTTAAACACATTCATTACCTCGTGACCAACTCTTTGAAGGATAACTCTGTTATGCAGAGATTTGCACCCATCCTCCACACTTTTCACTAAGCTAAATGCTTTGGCTTTAAAGCAAAGAATGGAAAGTTATGGGCTGCCTCAATTCAGTGATTATTCCCGACTGTTTCTAAGTATTCTCTTTGCAACTTGCTTTCATTTTTCCCCACAGTGGGAAGCATTACAAGTGTTTTCTGGCTAAATGGTCACTGTTTCAGAATCATAGATTTGGAAAGGACCTTGAAAGGCATCTAGTTAAATTCCTTTCTTTGCTACACCGGAGGCAATTAAAGTAACTCTGACAGATGGTCAAGTCAGTCTCTGCTTAAATGCCTTCAGTGAATCACCAGTACCCTGCGTGAAAAATCCCCCCCAATCTCCCCGCCCCCAAAAACGTCCTGCAGATCGAGCATTTCTTGAGCTAGAACAGCCAAACATTTTGGTCGGGACAACTGATTTTATTTTTCTAAAAATCCTTCCAATTCTTTCTCGAACTGACCACTATTTATCACTTTTTGCACATCACATATAAGGTAGAGCTCAGCAATGGTTACATATCTCATATACATATAAATATTTCATATTTACTATCACCTCTCTAATCTTATGACATTTCAGCTCCCCCACTGAAAGATTTTACATAAGATCATCCACATTTGGTGAATTTCAGCCTCTCTTTTCAAAAATAACAATTTTTTTTGGTGGTGTATTCACGGATGACATTTTGAAAGATGACACATGTGCAGGAAATTCCAGGTTCCATACTTATAATCCGTAATCTTACTTATGCATAGATTAAAGTACAGTTCAATTTACTGCATGGGGTCCATTTTATGGAAAGAAAAATAAAAATAATACTAAGAAGCCTAGTTATGAGTTTTTTTAATATACTTGTCAAGAAAGCGTGTGTATTTTATATTTTTATATTTTGTTATTTGTCATATTGTTTTAGTTATTGTCTTACTGTTTTGTCTTTTTATTGTATGTTGTATTCTTTTATACTTTGTTGAAAATAAATAAAATATATTATAAAAAATGTTATACATTTGCTTCCTTTCTACTTAATGACTTAAAACATGTGATGTTCGAAGTACACAAACTATGACATGCAAGTACAGTAATCTACTTATTGTGTGTGTGTATGTTTGTATTTTTGCAGTGTCAAATTCTTATAGGCAAAGAATTCTGAACTTTTTGACCTCTGTCTTGACAAATGATACTTGTGAGATAAAGATGAATGCAGTTAACTTGTTTTCTGTATTGCTCCAGCTATATTATTTTCTTCTGTGCAGCTCCTGCTTAACACAATAGCTGCTTCTTGAGAGCTTACACATGTCAGAGTGGGAAAACAAAATACTATAGTGGATGTGAGATACTTCGTCTTAATATAAGATAATTGAGTAAGGTAATAAAATGAAACACATTGTTTCAATGAATATGTTAAGCTGTATTTTGAAAGTAAATGATAACTGAAAATACCTTTGTCTTTTAAAAAGTAAGTTGTAATCCTATAAAGTAGTTAGATTATTTGCTACTCCTGCTTCATCTATACAATTTTGTGGAATTTTAAATATTTGTTTGGCCTCTAAATGATTCCTGGCAAACTAAAATATACTAAATATTCAGGAAACAGTACCAACTAGATATATTTAAAGACATGAAGTGGAGTTACCAATGATCCTTTTCTTCCATAAAAATGGATTAATCTTTTAAGTTGGAGACTTTTGCAGTAGCAAATGTTATATCCTGGATATGTGTGGTTTGAAGGTCTTCTTTTTCTCAATTCATCTTCACTGGATGTGAATTAGAACAGTTTTAATACTGTGAAAACTGAGAAAGAAAATCTTATTTTTTTCCACACCATTATACATTATAATGTATAATGTACATTATAATATATTTTAACATAACATTATAACAAATTTTAACATAGAATGGTAATTCTATACCATGTATAATTCTATCCACCTTATATATGCAGTTCCCATCCAGAGATCAGAAATCTCAGTTGTGAGATGCAGCACAACAAAACTTAAAGGACCTGTTTCTGCCTGTTTTATACAATGTGAATATTGCATGATTGAAATTGTCATTTCAAGCACTAGGCATAAGGTTAGCACTCTTACCAGAATTCAATAAAATTTACTTTTGAGAAGACTTCTGTAGGATATTTATTAATAAATATCCTACGGAATAAATAAATAATTTGAATTAAATATGATTGATTTCAAAGAAAAGATTCTTAGGAACTTTCTTTTCTTCTTTTTCTTAAAAATGTCATTTTTATCATGCAGAATTACTAATATTTTCTGTTTGTATCGCAGGTATAATTTGTGGCTGATACATAAAGCAAAATGGCTAAAGTTAACACTTATTATTCCCACCCTGCTGCCCATAGATCTTCTGGGAAGACTATTAGTGATGATCCTGGTAGACTTGAAAATGGAATTACGAGGTAACAGAGTCAACCCATCACTATTATCACAAGAAAAATTGTATGATTGTTCACTGCCCAGAGTCACTTTTTTGAAATGGGCAGCTACAGAAATTAAACAGACAAATAAATATATATAAATAAATAAAAAGCTTTTCTTTAAAGCAAGAAGAGGAATTTTGTGGAGATGAGAAGGTAAAGAGTTAAAAACACCTATTCTTAAAATATATATCCATAAATAGTTTACTGACTAATGAAATTTAAATATGCCATTGACAATGCAATTTTATTATTTACTTACTCAGAAATAACCCCATGAAGTTTAAGAGGCATAGACTTTGCAAATTCCAGTCTTGAGAAGGAATTTATCATTGGAAATTTTCTCTCCACCAGCCCTCCTCACAGGATCCTGACTCTTGTGGCTTCACTGTTCTACATTTGTAGGCAGCAATCAGTTTTCCATTTTGATATCTACAGGACTTAAAGGAGGTTAACTAAGAGAAGGTTATTCCCATTTTCTTCTATATCCATATTTAGACCAGAAATTTTTGAATAGGGTTGTCTTTTCAAATAATCACTTAATAGAACTGTACTATTGTAATAAGTTAGAAATGTTATTGGGCCTTTCCTATTCTTAGCTAAAGAATATCTTTCTTCCCTATCAGATTATAATGTTATTTATTCATCCATGAACTGGCAGAAAATCCTACCACCATAACATTTGCCATCACCATTGTCACTAACCCTACATTGTCTTTGTTCTGTCATCGCCATTCATCTGACCTTGTTACAAGGTAATGGAAAGGTTCTGTTTAATAGATTTGGCACACCGTGAAGCTGCCCTTGGATAATATCAGGAAAAAAGGGGGAAATACATTGATTTCATTAAGCTCTCATTCACGGACTGGGCATGAGGTAAAAGCAATGTCATGGAGGTAAATGCAGAGAAAAGGTATTTGGCTGCCATGATGAGAACTATTAAAGCTATCACTTGGAGGTGGTGGTAGTAAGAATTTAAAGAATTTTATTGGTCATACTTTATGTAAGGTGTACTACTTCTGTCCAAAGAAGTCCTAGTTTTGTTATATTTCTTTTTTGCAGTTATATACTGTTTGCTATTTAAACATGCATATCTACATACATATCTATCATCCTGTCAGATTAGGTGGTTCTCTTCCTTTTCCTGGGACTAACTGTGGTCAGTTTTGATGTGGTGGACATATCTATGATTACTGATACGTGGAGGGGTGCCTTAGGGCTCAAAGTTCTCTCTGTTCCTATTTAATATCTACATGAAGCTACAGGAAGAACATAGGATTAGGTATTATCAATAGTGTGCTGATGATACCCAGCTATATATAGGTATTTCTCAACTTAATTCATTTAGTGACATTTGAAATTAAATAGTACTGAAAAAAGTGACTTATCACTGGGTAACTTGCAGTTACAACCACTGAAGCATCCCCATGATCATGTGATCAAAATCCAGGCACTTGGCAGCTGACATGTATTTATGATGGTTGTAGCATCTTGGGTCATGGATTCACCATCTGTGACCTTCCCAGGCAGCTTCAAAATGCAACGAAAGAAACTGGATTCACTTAACAACTGCACGATTCTCTTAATTGCAGTGGTTTGCGTAACAATTATGAGAAAATAGGTCAAAAAATCGGATGCAACTCACTTAACAATTGCCTTGCTTAGCAACAAAAATTATGGGCCCATCTGTGGTCATCAGTTGAAGACTGCCTGTATCTCATCCCAAGATGACCAAGTGATGTTGACAAGGTTTTCTCTCAGTGTCTGGAAGCTGTGAGAGTTTGGATGGAGACAAACAGGCTTAGCTCCACCCCTAATAAGAGAAAATGGCTATGGATTTTGGGGTCACCTGGCCCTAGACATTTTCCATTGTTAGTTCAGGATAGGATTGCACTACCACAGACAGAAGTGGTGTGCAATTTGGGGGTTCCAAATGTTCTTGACTCTTGCTGGAATACAGATAGTAACCTAGAATGGTCTTTGTGCATAGTCCTCTTGTGATGTCAATTGTGCCCATTCCTGGTTTGCTGGAGAGGGTCTCTTATTGTCTCTTATTCAGACTGATGTAGCATGCTATATGTGGGGCTGCCCTTGAAGCCATTTGGAAGCTATAGTTCATGCAGAATGCAATGGCATAAATCAATATAGGTATACAACCTCCTTCCTAAATTAATTAGATCCACTCCTGTCCACTTTTTAGAAGGTGCTGGTTCTTTGCCCAGTTGCTAAGCCAGAAGTTGGCTGGAACCATACAAGATTTGTGGATATATGCTGTCATACCTGGCTGAGGAATTCCAGGAGTTGAAGTCCATATATATCTTCAAGTTGCCACGGATAGACACTCCTATTTTAAAATATATTACTTGACTCTGTTTATTATTTTAACAATTTTCCTGTGCCTGATGATTTTAAATGCTTGTTAGACATCCAGAGAGAGCCAGTTTGGTATATTGGTTAAAGCATAAGGCTAAAATGGAAAGACCATCAGTTTGAGTCCTGCCTTAGACCCAAAGCCAGTTAGGTGACCTTGGCCAATCATTCTCTTTCAGCCCTAAGAAGAGCACAGTGGCAAACCATTTCTGAAATCTTGCCAAGAAAATGCAGGGATTTATCAGTCACCAGGAATAAATGCTGATTCAAAGGCACAAATAAATAAAAAATAGCCATCTAGAGACACTCAGTGAGTGTTCGGCAATGCATAGATAGATGCTATGCCAAGTCCAGGAATAGGTTTTATTTTTTTTATTATTTTCTTATACTGTAATGTCTTATCCACTTTTTCCAAACTGCATATACCTAAAATAATATATAAGCCTGTTTTTAAGGAATCCGCTCTTATTTCCTTATCAAGAAAGAAAAAATCAATGGATCTTTAGTGTTTAGAAAAGGGCCTTTATATGAATCCTGTTTCAGAGTTGGAATCACATACATTTCTATGCACCATTAGCTTGTCCCTATAATTATTCAAAGCAATTCAGCTCTTAAGAAAATGATGTATTAACCTTAATGTTTTCATATAATAATTTCATTCTCTGTTTAAGAACTAATTTGCATGCTGTGCACTTTTATGTATTGTTGTAGCAAAGTTGTTTTTGTTGAAGATACCAAAATAATAAAGGTCTAACATTTATCCAGTTAAGCTTTTCTTCTTTCCTAGGTTTAACCTAGTCAAGAATTTTTTCTAGAGGGTTAACTACTACAATTCTGAAATATCAGCAAAATAGTTGTCTATTCCAGAAAAGAGATAATCTGTGTAAATATGTTCTTCAGGCTTGTTTTTCATTTAATTCACATACCCATACCTCACCTATTGACTTTTCATTTACTGAAATGAAATCTAATTATTTGTACTTAGGAATGCACTAGAGGAAACCAGAATATAAAGCTAAGGTGGAGAAAAAGAATAATATGGGAAAGCTGGAAAGATTTGAGATTAGACATTTCGTTTACCATATTTTCAGCCATTTAAATTTACCCTTTTCTTTAGATCAGGCTTACCATCTAAAAATAAGTAATGTAGTTTTCTCACTCACTACTGTGAGAGCAAAGTAATGTGGAAATATGAAACAGTTTAACTAATATAAATGTCACTTTGCAGTGGAAAATTTTCTTTCTTCCCTTATCTTAGAATAGATCACAGTATCTGTTGAGGCATTGGTTTTGATTTCTCTCAAATTTTCTTCCCTTATTATTCTGCTCTATTGCGATCAGGCCAATTCACCTCACAGGGTTGCCGTTGTGGGGAAAATAGGAGGAGGAAGTTGTATTAAATATGTTCACCACTTTGAACTGTTGATAAAATAATAAAGGCAGGACACAAATAAATAATAATAATCTGAAATGGGACAAGTGGAAAATCAGACAAATACATACATGGTAATGTTTTGCTAAAAAACTCTCATAGGCATTGAGAAATATTGAACTAAGGCAGAAAATGATTAATATATTGTTTATCATTCATCAGGTTTATGACATGATAACATTGGTGATTGATCAAAGGAATGCATGTTCTTTCACAGATGCCTAATTGGAAAGTCTTGAAGAATAGCAAGTATGCATTGAAAGTGGATTAAATGTCTTTCTGCTTGATTCTGAAGGACCCTCACCCCGGGTGTGGATAAATCTTTAAAATTGGAGAGAGTCATTTCCATGGAGACAGAAGGTGAGAACTCATCCACAGGGGGAGCAACAACTAGGTAAGCTTCATTTATGCTATATCTGGTTAGTGGCCTTGCAAAAGATTGTCAGGATCTTGTTTGAAAGCAAATAGGTGAAATACAGATAAATAATGGTATTTTTTATGCAATGACTTTTGTCTGCATGAAGCCAGTACTGAAAGGGATTAAGTGAAGAATACATTGATCTTGACTTATACTTTTAAGTCAGTCGAGTACAGTGTTTCTCAACTGGGGAATTCTGGGAGGTGAAAGCCACACATCTTAAAGTTCCCAAGGAACACTAGTCTAGTGTATGGGTATGTTGGAAGATGAGCTGCAGTAATGGGAAGTGTGCTATTGGTTCAACCAAAGAACATAGAGTGACATAGCAATTTCTATGTGACCTGAAAAACTTCCTTTAGCTTTTTATCAGAACTAGATCATATGTGACATTAAGCATGGTTACACTCCCATTTCCCTACTTTCTAGGACATGATGAATCATAATCCTGAGAATGATCAAAGCTTAATGAATCTTGTTTCATTGCTGAGTAAAATGTGGCTGGGTGAAGCTTCACTAATCTCTTACAAAGCACTCTCAAAATTTGTATATTGTTGCAAAGGCATATCTGAGTATAGATTTGCTTTTTTAAAAAATATAATAATTATATCATTTCTTTGGAAAATTACAGAATCAGTCACTTCTTATCAATCCTGGATTTTTTCTTCATACAAATATTATTTGAATAAAAGTGAGATATTCATCTTTCATCTTGGATAAAAAAAATCCTATATTATCTTTTGAGATATTAAAGATTACTGGAAGATCTTTTATTGTTGTTTTTGAAAGAAGTGATAGTTACCAAATGATGCAACCAAACTTGAAGAATTGTTTTGTCTCTGCATTAAGAGTACAGATCAGAGATGACAGAAGCTTTTTTGTTCTCCTTTCTAAAATGTGCAAAGTTTCTGCACATTGGTACATGCATATGCAGTCCATTAAACAAATGTACTGGGTAGAAATTGTTCTGCATGTATCATCAGTTTGGTTTACAGATTTGTTCCAACTTCCACTGTCCCCTTCTGCTATTGGCTAGAGTGATTGTATCTTGACACATCTGAAGCCCACTAGGCTGGGGAAGCCAATCTTGTTGTTAATGCTCGACTGCAAATGGCCAAGATTAAGTTGTTAATCTTGACCATTAGCATTGCTGGCATGTTCCCTTTTTCCTTTCAGGTTATCAGGGTTTTTTTCGTTGGTGAGAACCTGGTTCAGAAAGTGCTTATGTCGAGATGTCCAAAGGTCTGATTCTTTACTTGAGCAAGGTCAAGAGATAGAAAACAAAGATGGCAGTGCTCAGCAGAACAAGGATGGGAAAGTAGAGCAAAAAAAGTAAGAGAACGCTGCTTCATGAAAACATGTTTTTGGGAAGTACCCTGCATAGAAAGGAACAGACTTGTTTCTAGTAGTGTCTAATTCAAAAGATCAAAGGAAAAGAAGATATTGTAGTGTCTAATTCAAAAGATCAAAGGAAAAGAAGATATTGTCATTCATTTTAGTGGAAAATCTATTGCTCTTGTCTAGGCTTAGTAAATGTTCTATCCATAAAATAACTAGTTTCTAATATTCCATGCACAAAATAGAATATGTATATTCCTGACAGTATTATCTCTGAAGGAGGGCAGAAAAAGCCAAAGACATCAATGCACAGCCTGTGGCAACTTGGAAGGGAAGGGGAAAAAAAACCCTAGGTAGACTGAGGAATGGGGCAGAATACGAGATAGTTGCTATCACTGATCTTTTTGGTTTCAAGCATGGGCTATCCAACATCATTGCTTGAAGTCAGGACATTTGGTGGTATGATAGCTAAGGTAATTGTATGTGGGGATGACTTGGGGGATAGGAGGAAGAGTTGCAGATAGGACAACCATAATATAAAAGATACCAGTCCACAGAAGAAGAGAGAGCATGGGAAACATTTCAGAAGGGACCCACCCTAGTCTTTTGGAAAGTAAAAGGAGAGGAGAAATAAATGCTTTCAATAGTTTTTTAATGCAACCTTACACTAAAATACGTAGACACATAGTTGTGCTTCTTGTCTGGACTACCTTTAAGGGCTAACATAAGAGATAAAGGAAAGAAGGCCTTAAGAAGACTAGGAGGAAAGAGGTAAGTTGGATGTGTCATTCTTGAAGGTAATGACCCCGATGCTGGTGGCTAAGGGGAAGTAAGAAAGGAAAATGTTGGGAAGATCAGCAGGTAAGTGTTACAGATGGCTACCCATTGTCGCCTCTGATGTCACATCCTTCATATCTCTCCAGCCCACTTACCCCAAATCTTCCCAGTGCCTTCCTTTTCCTACCTCTCCTTAGCTGCTGCTGCTGTTGCTGCTATTGTCCGTAGCATAAGGTAGATCCCAAAGTGATCATATGGTCAAATGGACAATACTTTAAGCCATGCAGAGAAGGAGAGACTGGAGCAATGCATAACAGCTTTGCTTTTTTTATTCCATAAGATTCTTCCAGATTTTATCGTGACTGAAACTGGGAAAACCAAAATGTTCTAAGTCTTTTTCTGCCAAACTCCAGAACAATTTAGCAGAAGTATTAAGATACAGTTTCTGATTCATGTATCTTTGTCCTGTAATGTTTGAGTAGTTCAGATCTTTGTCAATAGTTTTTCATATTCATTCAGTTACTTCATGCTCCAGATTTGAGTTGTTACTTGATTCCTCTATGTCTTCAAGATAATAGGAGTTGGGGTGAGGGCTGAAACAATCAATTGAATTGTGGCCTCCAAATTCCCAAATGAGAATAGCAGAGCTGGGTCTCAGGGGTAGAAGTCCACAGAGATAAGAAAATACTATTTCCTTGACCAAATGGTGCCTTCTAGGGAATTTATAATTCTTCCTCTGAGTAAAAATAGAGCTGGATCCTGCCCTGAACAGATCCTTGGCAAAGACACTTGAGGTCCTTTATGGGCACTCTTTGTAGCACAGCT
>JANHZU010000673.1:208190-225412 GCA_032468055.1 Acrochordus granulatus
TGCGCAGGGAGGACTCATTAGAAAAGACTGTGATGCTGGGAAGGATTGAAGGGAAGAGGAGAAGGGGACGGCAGAGAATGAGATGGATAGACAGAGTAGTCAGTGTGATGAGTGTGAGCTTGGGAAGACTCCGGGAGGCAGTGCAAGACAGGGGTCCTGGTGTAATGCAGTCCATGAGGTCACAAAGAGTCGGACACGACTGCGCGACTGAACAACAACAACAGAAATATGTTATATCCCCTTCCTGCTCTGTTCATTTTCTTTTCTCATCTGCCATAGTTTGACTGGGAAAACACCTGGCATTACTGCATTAACTCTCCAGAATAAATACATACAGGTAGTCCTTGGTTAATGACAGTAACTGGAATTTCCATAATTATGTAATGCAGTAACGTCACAGGATAGCATCGCTTAGTGATGGAAATCCTGGCACTCCCTGTTGCTGTCATTCACCAAATCCTACCTGGTTCTAAGATGAGGATCCACCACGATCTAAGCTACTGCCTCTTGTCCTCCCTAACCCCATTAAATGGCTGCTTCCTCTTCAATCCACCTATCTTCTTCCATAACTGCCCTTCTGGCTGTCCTGCACTTTGTCACCTCTGCTGCCATGGTCTCGGCTCAACCTGCCATCCCAGTTGACTTTTATTATCTTCTTCCTCCTCCTGCTGACAAGACATGCCCAATCTGGCTCTGTCACTCTTGTCCAAATCATACACAGCTTTACCCAAATAGCATGCAGTCTTCTTGCAAGTGCTTTGGAAGGCTTCAAAACCTTGTGAGAAGGCCAGACATGATTTGGACAAGGTACAATACTTTAGAAAGAAGGCTCGGTACAGCCAGTAGCTGTTTTATGAAGGGACAGGCCAGGTGCATCTCATTAACTGTAGGAAGAAGATAACAAAGATCAGTTGGATGCTTATATTCTAATTTTTGAAACATGGAAATTCTTAGTGTTCTAATAGTCTTATCCATTATGAATACACTCTCTTTTATAAAGAAAATATATTTTTTCCTGACATTTCATTTTTTAGTATCTAAAATTTAAAAAATGTGACACAGATATTAAAGTTAAAGCATGCTATTATTCGGTTTACCAATCAAACTGGTAGTTTTATTGGATAGTTATTTAAAATATATATTCTAGTTGAATATTTATTAATAAATAATTTCTTAAATTGATGAAACAGGAAATAGTTCATTCTTCGGTGTTAACAGGAAACTTTTTTGGCATATGACAGCAGAAACATTTATTCAATGGCATATTATTTATGCTTCTTACAGAAGAAGTAACATTTAAAGTTAAATCTCTGTAAGAGGCAAAGTATTGGCAACCCATTAGGCATGGTTTTTAATCTGAGGGATATGAATCTTTAATTTCTGCTAATTAGCAAGCTCAATGTGTCTGAAATAGAATTTTTACTGAATTTTATCAGGCAACAGTATACGGAATGAAAGAGAATTTCAGTAAACTATTGTTTTTTAGTTCATGTAGTTCTTGATGCAGTTTAGTAAATATAAATAGGTTTAAGATCAACCGTCTTTAAGAAATGTATCCCAAATTATGTTGTTCCAAATTCTTAACAGATGATGAGATAGTCATTTTTCTACAACATTTGAGATGTTCTGTCTCAAAAACTGTATTTATAATTAATTTTATAAAATTTGGATAGGGTATAGTTTATGGATAAAAATATTCTTGGTATATCTTTTTCAAATAGAGTCTTATGCTTTATCTTCAATGAAGCTAATATTACAATTTACCCCAAGCTTGACAAGGATCCAACCACATAATCCAATTATAAAACTTTTTCTGATTTACAGTCATGTGAAAAAGAAAGTACACCCTCTTTGAGTTCTACGTATCAGTACTTACTAAAAATCATCTGATCCTGAGCAGTTCTTAAAAGTAGGTAAATACAACCTCAGATGAACACCACATGAAGATACCATGATGAACACCACATGATGATACCATGTCATTTCTTTTACAAAAAGCAAGCCAAAATGGAAAAGCCATGTGTGAAAAACTAAGTACACCTTACGATTTAATAGCTTTTAGAACCATTTGAGCAGCAATCACTTAAATCGCTTTCTGTATGACTTTATCAGTCTCTCATAAGATTGTGGAGGAATTTTAACTCACTCTTCTTTGCAATATTGCTTCAGATCAATAAGGTTTATGGACATTTGTTTATGCACAGCTCTCTTGAGGTTCTGCCACAGCATTTCAATCAGTGTGAGGTCTGAACTTTGACTGGGCCATTGCAACACCTTTTCTTTTTTAGCCATTCTGCTGTAGATTTGCTGGTGTGCTTGGGATCATTGTCCTGTTGCATGACCCAATGTCAGCCAAGCTTTAGCTGTTAGACAGATGGCCTCACATTTGACTCTAAAATACAGAGGAATTCATGGTTGACTCAATGACTGCAAGAAGTCTAGGTCCTATGGCTGCAAAACAAGGCCAAATCATCATCCCTCCATCACCATGCTTTACAGTTGGTATGTTTGTATTAATATTGTGTACTTGGTTTTCACCCAATATGGCACTGCATTATATGGCCAAACAATCCATTTTGGTCTCATGTGTCCAAAGATAGTCTTCCAGAAGTCAAGTGATTTGTTCAGAGTCAACTTTGCAAACCTAAGCCATGCTGCCATGTTCCTTTTAGAGAGAAGAGGCTTTCTCCTACAACCCTTTCTCCTATTTCAAATAAACCATAATTCTTCAGTCTTTTTCTAATTGTACTGTCAGAAACTAGGCCTGTAGAGCCTGTCTGAGATGTAACTCTTGGATTTTTGGCAATTTCTCTGAGCATTGCACAGTCTGACCTTTAGGTAAATTTGATGAGACATCCACTCCTGGGAAGACTGGCAGCTGTCCTGAATGCTTTTTATTTATGAATAATCTTCCTCACCGTAGAATGATGGACTTCAGATGGTTTGGAAATGGCCTTCTAACCCTTCCCAGATTGATGGGCAGCAACAATTACTTCTCTAAGATCACTGCTGATGTCTTTAATCTTTGGCATTGTGTTAACACACACCTCAATGCTGGAGACCAGCAAACTCCTAAAACTTTAGCTTTTAGAGAGGTAGTCACATTTGCTGATGATCAATTGATCAAGGGTACTTAATTAGCAGTACCTGGCTGCTACTTAGCCTCTTCATATATATGGAAGCAGTAAGGATGTACTTAGTTTTTTATGCATGGCTTCTCCATTTTGGCTTTCTTTTTGTAAAAGAAATAATGACACAGTGTAATATGTCATGTGTTCTTGTTCATCTGAAGTTTATTTATCTACTTTTAAGAACTCATAAGGGCCAGATTATTTTTATTGTGTTCTGATACGTAAAACCATAGAAAAGAAAGAGGATGCACTTTCTTTTTCACATGAGTGTAAGTGAATGTTAGTTTTAACAGCAACTTTACTAGTTGGTTAGAGCTTGTTTTTCTGACAATTCTGTATAAACTGGATTAAACCATTAAGCTTCTGATTCTTAATTGAATAAGCTACTTTAACTCCAAATAGTCAAAATCTATCAGTCATTATTTTATTGCATATTGAGAAGCTTTTGATGGAAGACAAAAATGTCAATTATATCATTATTCAAATTATGTCAATTACATACACTTGAATTAAACAACTGGAGTTTAATGGACCCCCTTCCCCCCAAACAATCAGTTAAATCAAGGCTGAATTGCACAATACCTTAAGTTTAAATCTATACATTAGGACTAAATCTATATTGCTGCTGAATCTGAAGCAATGGATGCCTGAAACATATTCTATTAAATTACTCTTTTTTTCAACCAAATTACAAAAAAGTAATTTGGTCATTTTTTGAAGCTTTTTTTATGATAAAATTTACCATGTCCTTGTCTTCTTTTAATTTTAAGGGTATATCACACTATTAATAATTTTAAGTATGAAGTTACTAAAATGCCCCTGAAGCTTCACATATTTGGAAACATTCAAGTTATGGTTAAAATACCAGGATACAAGTCAATTATAGTTGCACATAATGAATAGTAGGAAACCATGGCTGTTTAGAAACAGCTTATCTTACTGGTTTGAGGGTGGAAAATTAAAATACCAAAACTACCATAGACATTTCATGTGGGATTACCCACATGTGTATTCCAAAGACTGTAGCTGCTACACAATCCAGTGGTTAGTCTTACAAGTGGGTGTCTGATTATAAATATATTATTCCATCTAAAGTAACAGTAATGGCTACCTATTAGTTACAAGTACACCATTTTGAGATCATCTGATGTAGGAAACCCTACAGAAATATTTCATTTATGTATAAATTGTAGGACCATGCAGAACCTTCAAAGAAAGATCTGCACAGCTTTGGAAGGACTTGCATAATCCTTATAAACTGTATACTTTAATTCTAGCTGATAGGGTTCAATGGGACATCAGAATGTTATTCAGACACTAAACAATGGTATTATATTTGAAAATATAACTTTCTGAAAGCTGGATTTTATAGTATGTTAGGATTCTTAATGTACTTCATGTAAGTAAATGATTATGGGCATTATTTATATCATTCTGCTGGGAGAAAAAAGCCTTCCAATCAGAAGAATGGGCTCATTTTATATCCACTCTTCCATCTCCGAAATCCTGTCCAGCATCATGGTGACTGGAATAAAATTTGGAGCACAGACAGGAAAGACAGTGGGAGGAAATTCAAGGAAAGTCCTGTTGTATAAGTAGCACCATATTATATAATGCTGAATACAGTTCTATAGGGTTTGAATACTGATAATTTCTCTGAAATACAATTTAAAGGTAGCTGTTATAAAACTGCCATAATACAACCCTGATGTTGCATCTGGCTTTAAGACACAATATACCAAATGCAATCTGGTAATGCTATTTATACTTACATTCGGCTAGTTTCAATGTTTTCAGAGTGAGGTTCTCCTGGTGATCTGAAATGTTTAAATAAAAACTTAAGCAACTTGGCATGTAGGTAAGAAGAACGTGATATGGCTCTATATTATGTGATTTTAATGCTTCACTAATACCTAGTAAGAGTTTTCTAAGTCAGTTCTATAGTTTTCATAGGAAAATTGTTTACAAATAAGGATGCCTACAGCTGGAGAATCATAAATTCAAGCTCTGATCATACTACTCACAATTAACCTCTTTAAATATTCTTTTATAAGGCAAATAAAACTTGTAGAACAAGAGTTAATGAAAACCTCTAAGTACGGAGATTAAATTTCAGAATATATCAGTTTTTTTCCTCTCAATTTTTAAGCTTCAGATCCATGAAGTTGATTGTACAAATATATTATGTCATTATTTGGGGCAAAGTTCAGCAGAACCCTTTATTTAAATAGTATTTACAAGTGAAGCAAACAAAGTTGTTACCTAGAGATATATAAAATGTTCTGAATGTAGGACAGCTGCTTCAAGTGTAAATCAAGGTGAAAACAGCTCATTTCACATTCAAGGAATTGCACATTCAAAACATTTTGCTCATAGCTGTTGTCTATTTTGGTTCCTCTTTTTGCATTAGCCTTAAGGTTTTTAGGGGCTAGAAATAACAATTTTTTTAGCAAAGAGAATAATTGAATAACTTTTTACAAATAATTGACAGTTCATTATGTGGATACACTTTTGCCTATAGTTTTATTCAATAGCAGATCCTCCAGTTTATAAAAATCACTGTGTATCACATAGTAAAAACTGTTAATATCTATGTAATGGAACTAGGATCTATTTGGACAACTCTAATAAGAGTTTTTAAAAGTTTGTTAAATTTAACAATAAAAATGAGAAAGAAAAGTCATCCAGAAGCATTCTGGACAGAATAAAAAATGACAAAATTTCTAAAATAATATGATGATGTATGTGACTTTATATTTTTGGATAAAATAAGCTCCAAATTTCTAACAATTTGATTTGATGTTTAAAATTAATTTTTAATACTTGTAAAAACTGACCTTTCATTCTCATTGATCTGGTTAGTGTCTCCTAAATAACAATTTTGGTTCAGCTGTAAAGAACAAACAATGGTTTGCCATAAACCAGGGCTCAATTTCAATGCTGAAGGGAAGAGGAAATGTAAAACCTTTGAGGTCCTTTTTAGATAATTCACTAGCATTAAAGGTGACTTTGGGTTGTGTGTGAGTCAGTGTATTAGCATACTAATATGATTTTATTGGACATTTCAAATTCTTTATAATTCAAAGTTGGGATGGATGTGCAAAGCCTATAAATTTAATAAGAAATAAATCTTCTTAAGGTCTAACTTTTTTAAAAAGCACCAATAGATTCTTATTTATTGATACAGCTTCCGTCCTTCAACACAGATTTGGAATGGATATGTACCGTTATTTATTGGCCAGATTGTTCCCTTTCTCCTACTTTAACATTTAGTCTGATGAAGAGTTCTTCTGGAGAATACAAAGGCTTAGCTATTATTTTCTTTGTTATTTAGGTTGGCCTAATAGAGATATTTCTCTATGATGCACTTTTTTAAAAAATTAAACAAAATTTTATTTTTATATCCCAAATGCTTCTTTAAAATCTTTATTCATCGTGCATCAAATATCCCCTTGATACAAGGATGTATTTATTTTCTTGTTAGACTGTAAGTACCAACTGAGATGAAAATATTTTCTGTGTTACAAAACAAGTGTTTTGTTTCATTTGACATTTTTGATTTTTACAAGACTGTTTTTTAATTTTCAGAAATGCAGCTGATCTGTTTTTTATTATTAAGGGCATAAAATTATAAATTTTATAAAAACTGTTTAAATTAATGCTGAACAGCTTCAGTGAAGAATACATATGTGGATTTGTATGAAAGCTTTTAAATCCTAAATATTTCAGTATATTAAGTAATCTAGAAAGAACTGCAGAACTACGAAGTGATCAAATATTCAGCATAAAACACTTGCAAACCTTTTCAGTTCTTATGTACTAAATATAATTTGATCACAAGTGCCTTGAATTTTTAGCCCTGAATTATACTGCAGAAAATGTGATCACAACACCCACCCACTAATCTGAACACTGCAGCATGAACTAGCAATTTCAAATGGTGGCTCACTTCCAAAAACCCTCGGAGCAACTTCTCCATTCTGCAAGCCACTCCTTTTACCTCCACTGTAACTCCCTAGGAAAGAAAAAGCAAAGGTATGCAAGTTTGCTGCATTTAGCAAGATTACCAAATTTCCTAACAAAACAAAATTTTAATGCAAAAGATGAAATTTGTTTGTATGTTATTGTTATATGAAGATTTTCTCTTAAAAAAAGTTCAAACAATTTTTGAGTCAGTGGCGGGTTCACCTACTGTATAGTGGGCCAAGAAAAGTATCTTCTCATGATAATTCTGAAATGATATTTTAAAGAATATTATCACAACCATTCAAAATTATACAAAAAGGGATTGTCATCTCTAATTAACTTGCCTTGATAGTGTCCTCCTAAAGTTTAGTAATTAAGCAGTTATGAAGGCAGTTGGTGAAACATTTGTATTTAAAATATTTATTTTATAAAAGTTTGTGCTTTATCTTGACATTTACCTTTTACAAGCTGTGGCCATTCGGTGACATTGGGGTGATCACAATTTTGTGTCGTTGATTAAAAATATGTTCTCACCAGTCTTCTTTTGCTGGGCCAAGCATATGCTTAATAGTGCTAAATAAATAAATGTATAGTAATTAGTTTATGTACTCTGTATCCAATTTTTTTTGTCAATAATCCAGAATTATTTTGACTTCTATAATCAACTCTGAAATTGTTCAAGAGTGTTCATTAGTTCAGTGTAAACCATTCCTGGCAGAACTTATTTTTAAAATTTAATGCAACATTTGAGAATCTGCAAAATCCCATAAAGATCTGAAGCCTGTTGCTGTCAGTATCCAGATATATAAAAGAGACCTAGTCTTTGGTATGGTTCAAAAATGCCATCTAAAGCATTTGTAAGTTGACACTATGTCAAAAGGTGGCAATCAACTACACGGCAATCAACTTTTGCTTTTTCAAAAAGCTTTTCCCACTTGTATAACAACACAACTGCTGAAACCAGTTTGCATCAAGTTTGCACCAAACATTAAGAAGGTGAGTTTAGTCATCAACTGATTTCTGATTTTCTGGCTATAGAGTAATGTTTTTCTTGACTGTGTAAAGCAACAAAGCCTAAAGAGTCTGGCCTTCAATTATCCCTCAAGCTCCATAAAGCAGAATAGCTCTCAGAAGAGAAGAGGTTAAGAGAGCTTGCCTATCAATATCTGAATAGTAGACACAAATGACTTCTTTCAATGCAAACTCTTTGCAATGAATTCTGGACAAATGCTAAAACCTTCTGCAAGGCAGTAATCCATAGTTTAACTAAGTTGACTATACTGATTCCATGTGGAATTCATTGTTTGACAGGATTGACACTTTGTTAAATATTGTGTTTTTTGGAGTTGGGCTGGAAGATCAAAAAACATCTTTTCATTTCGTTAGAGTTGGGCTGAGCATTATCTTTTACTGGAGAAGCCTTGGAAGATTCTGCTAAGATAATTTAAATCATCCTTGTCTGTGGGAAGCACGGGTGAGCCAGCAAGGGCTGTGAGCAGATGCTGGGGAGTGCAGGTAGGCTGGCAATCAGGCAGGTGCTGAGAAGGGAGGGAGAGTAGGGAAGAGGATGTTATAGGAGTGTATGCATGCACCAATCAGTAATGGCAGGCAAGGGGTGTTATAGAATAGTTTATTCAAGCCTCTACCTCTGCTCTAATGTCACAGTTTTTCTAATACCTTGAGTCAGGGCTTCAGACCCAATTAAAAGAAAGGCACAAATTTTCTATCCTTTTTCCAATTTGTCTTTTAAAATATTAAATAGATTGATATGGTCATTCATCTCATAAACCTGAGTCTGGCTAGCTAACAAGGATTAAATATGATGTATTAGCAGATAAAATGCTAGCCCGTTTATCTGAACAGCATTAATTGCCAATGGACTCTATTCCCAATGATATAAGGTAAAATGTTACATTCAAGGAATATACAAAAATAAAATAGGTGCATAATAAAAAAGGTAAACATTTCAAATTCAATGACTGCACACTTGGCAATATCTGGTCTTATAAAAGCATTCTTTTTTACCCTATGGTAAGGTTTGAGAGCCATTGTTTCATATTGTTCTATTACTTACAAAAAGTACTAAAAGAAAGCAATATAATGTAAAAGACTTAGACTCTTCTCCCATATTTGCTATAGCTATTTCAGTTTCAAAAACTTACCTGTTAATTGTTTCCCACAGTTTGGCTTCACTGATATCAAATGTAAGGCTGATCTTCTACTCTGTCATGTCGCTATCAACAAGTGATTATTCAGCAACACTTGTACCCAAAGTGCCCTGAGGCCTCCCATTGGCTTTCTGTTCTCCAACTGAAGACTTCCATTGCTGAAACAGAAATAGACGACGTCTTACACATTTTTATTACCGTACCTTATTGCTTTTAGGATACAATTCTCAATTATTTTAAAACCAAGGTAAACCATTTTGTAACTTAGAATAGTACAAGCTAATTATCAAGGTGGAATTGTCAAAAAGTGGAGATAAAAAATTGTAAACCATTGCCTGCTCAGATTATCAAACTCTACATAGTTACAAAGTAAAACAGCTCAATAATGACAACATTGTAAAAAGTGAAGTAAGTTGAGGTGATCTGCTCTTAGATAATATTATTTAATTTTTCTTAAATTAAAAATTGTTGACACAAATCTCAAGAATTTTCTTAAGGCATTCACAAATTATGGCTATGCGATAAAAGAGATGCTTTGCAAAACACTGAAATGTAAGCAGAACAACTCCCTTCAAGCTATTAAAGTAGCTTCATGTTTTGCATGGCATGAAGAAAATGACTACGCATAGAAAGTCATGAGGAGACAGTTGGAAATAACTTCTGAACAATTCTGTGAGCTTTGCAAAAGACATTGCAAAACATGTTATAAATACATTCTTCAATATATCTGAAAGCAATTCAAACTACTGCAAATAGTTGAGGTAAATTAAGGTAAATAAAGCTAAAATCCACTTTTATTACAAATTTAATTCTAACTTTAAGCCCTCAAAATATTTTCTGTTAGAATGCAAGTATTCACTGACTTACTATTTTTTTTTACAATAGATACTGGGATCATCAAATTAAACTATTTTAAATATATTAGACACATTCATGGGGAATAAAACTATTAGTGGCTCCTACCCTTATTCTCCAAGAGGCTGCTAGTGTGTCTGAATAATACCAGTCTTTGGTTTTAAGATGGGGAAAAAAGGGCTTTGCATTCATACTGTATGGCTTTTTCATAGGCATCTGGTTCACCATATAAGACTGCCAGGTTCCTGTATTCAATTATGCTATACGTATATGGGAGTCCAGTTGGAGAGACTGCCCATTGTTTGCATTAGGTTGGAAAAAGCATTTACATGCACAGACATTTTCAATACGCAGGTTGCATTTAGAATCCAGAATTTTGATCAGAGAAAAGAGGTAATTGAATTGTCTTATCACAATTTTTTTGTCCCAGGTGACTGTATAAAGGAAGTTGGATGTACTTAATGACTCATACAATAAGTCTTTAGTGAAAAATAAGTCACTAGCAGTATAGCAATATTAGGAAACATGACATTAGTAAGAGCCATATGCCTGTACATTAACAAACAAAAGTAGAACAAAACAGACTAAATTATTCTTTAAAACTATGTTATTAGAAACCTCCTTATAGCAAACAGCATCTTTGAGTTTCAGCACACATTTTTTCAGATATCATAATGAAATCATACTACAAAGTGGCTTATTGATTTTTAATTACTTCTTGTGAAACTAGACCAAAACTCATTTAATCAAAGCTACTAGCCATAAAATTAGTTTTAGCATAATTTTAAGGAAACAAGCAGGAATATTATTCTTAATATACACAAATTAGAACAAAATGCATAGCAAATGGATTTTAGATATCAAAAGATATGAAAGCCATTAGCTATTTTGTGTAATCAAAGCTCATTCAACAGTTAAGCTAAAATAAAAGTGTCTCAATTTGTATTCTGTCCATAATCAACTAGCATACAAGATTCAAGTTATTTCAGGCATGTAGAGCTGCTTTCAAACAATATAATTCCTGTCTTATGATTATAACTGGCAAATACTTACATTCCACGGACACTTGTAAATTATATGCTAATTGATAACTTGGCTATTTAAGATCATAAATACCTGTGTAAATATTTCTATAAGTTAGGTTTAGTAAGTCCAATTATTTTGCTGCTAGGAATATAGTAATCAAGACATAATTATTCTACTTACCATTTTTTTTAGCACTTCAGCAAATTGTTTTTGCACAGTTGCCAAATAGCCTTTGGTGAGTTGTAAACCTAGAATATATTATCTTATTTAGTTTTTGATATAGAGGTATACAATTTAAAATACATGAACTCAATGCTATCCTCTTAACAGGCACACTTGGGGAATACTATTCCCACAGAGGATTATTTTTTTAAAAAAATGTGAATTACAAACAATTATATTTTCACCTGCTTTTTAAAAAAGAAAGTTTCTAACAATAGTATCTAAAAGAAACATATTTCATTTACAAAAATAAAACAGCCCACAAGTACATTTTTAATTATCTCAAAATCTAAATAATTTATAGAGTCATAGCTCTACTGAAATTAACTGCAAAACTAATTATCTAGTTTTGATTTTAAATTGTGATTTGCCACAGGAGTAACAATTTCATTTTTGAGGTGACAAGAATCTGTTTTTTCTCATATAAAGAGGAATCGAGTACAAAAAGTTAAGGCAATCTGGACAAGAAACTGCATATAAATAATAAAATGGAATTCTGTTTTCTGATTTTTCATTATGGCCAGAGAGTGCCACAGGAAAAAAAAAACAGCAGAAAAATATTTTTGAAGTCAAGTAAAATATGTAAATCATAATCAAATCAAGTAAAAACTGGTCTTATGCTGTATTGTTTTTATGAGCCTGATACTGTAATCCAATGACTAATATGCCATGGATGCCAAAAGGATCAGGCTCAAGACAATATTATCATGTCTTTCACTTCAATGAACAGCCATGATATCTATCTGTGATCTTGTTTTTTTTCATCTAAGCTCTACAATCTTCTCAATTTTCATATTGGGTATTATCTCTATATTCAAGAAGAAAACTTTAGATTAACTTGTGCTGGTGTATCTGTCTCCTAAACTGCAGTTTTAATTTTTTATAGTTTTAAGAAGACTTGTTACCAAGTTAGAAACTGTACATTTTAAAAATTACAAATTCATGTTTTAATTAACTATTCCATTATTATTATTGCTCAAAACAAAGAATATGTTGCATAAAATCTTATAGCAATGCAATTTAATATCTCAAAATGAATTATAGTTTTTTTATTTATAATTTATTTTAGGAAACTAAATTGTACTGCTACATAATAACTAATCCCTATTTCTTTAATGGATTTTTAATGTTTATGAACACAGACAAAAAATTGTACAAATGATATAGACAAAAATGAGAAAGTGTTCCACTATTAGCTTCCTTGGATTACTGGACTGAAATGGCAGCAGTGGCAGGGGTGAAGAGAGGTAATAAAGTAAAATAAAAAAAACTTGAAAAAAGTATCTTTCTCAATAAATTGTTTAATTTATAATTAACATTTGTATGCATCTTAGCATTAAATTAGCATTGAGCATGACTTAGGAAACACTTGAATCACCAATGAGAAACTGATAATTAATACAAAGTGTACGTAGTATAATCATAAACTTAAATGGGTTATATTTCTTTTGAAATAATTGGTTCACAGCTTAGGTGATTTAATCCTTAATCTACATGCCCAAATTCTGGTGGTGGCCAGAAGTCTCCTTCCACAACTCCGACTAATGCCTAAATGTATATTTTTTATACATGCATACATATATGTGTATTCCTTTATACTCTCAGAAATTATATCCATTCATGCTCCACTTAAAATATTTGAAAGCAAGCATACTGACTTTTTAAAGGGTTGGAAAATGTTTAGTTAATCCAGAATATGATAATCAGACTTAGTGACTGGTTTCAATTTCCTTGCTATAACCAATTCATTAGCTTTTTCTGGTCACTTCTAAACAGAGCTATAAATACTGATTATACTAACAGAATCAATAGTAGTGATGGGCAATTTTACCAATCCCAGTTAGCATGGCCAATGTTGATGAGAGCTTTAGTTTAGAGCCCCACACATTGCCCATCCTTGTCTTAATCTTTTAAAAGATTACATACTTTCATGTGTACTTAGGCTTCAGATTCTTTGGACTTGATTCTTCTTACTGTTTCACCACTAACAAAGGCATAATTATCAGTAAGAAGAGAGGAGAATTTCTCCTTAAGATTGGACACTCCCTGTTAAGCAACAACCTATTCCAGCATGCTTTATTCAAACTTGTGTTTGGCACCCAAGCACAAACCAAGTTTTAATCTAGCATATTTTTTTTCTCTCTCTCAGTGATGTGATTTTATTAGATGGATTTATCAACGTTTGAAATACACATACTGGAATTCTTATTTTGTTGTTGGCTGCACTAAACACTGTGTTCAATAGAAAGTCAAGATATATATTTGAAAATGCACATATTTTGAGAGGCAATAAAATATAGGATTTGGAAGCTTTGTCTATAAAAATCATATTCCTCTAGTGTTAAGCTTGTGATCTGATAACCTATTTTTTTAGAATTTGGCTACGATGCTTCTCAAACTGTTTCCTTATATTTTAAAAATATTGAGTGGAGAACTATTGTACAGTTTATTCAGGGGTGCCCAACCTTGGCAACTTTAAGATGTGTGAACTTCAACTCCCAGAATTTCTCAGTCCACACATCATAAAGTTGCCAAGGTTGGACATGCCTGGTTTAAATGTTACCTAATATATAATTATTAGCTAGATCTCCTAATTAAATTCATTTAGATCAATGGGTAGTTTTATACACACACACATTTATATATATAATGTTAGCTAGAGTATTAGCTAGATGTCCTAATTTTTAATTGTTGCAATTAGTTGAAATTATCCACTCAAAATTCAACAAGCAGCAGATGCAACTTTCCACAGCACTTAAGCCTTTAGAATTCACTCACTGTATTAAGGAAAACATAACAAAAGGACTTCTATCATATTAGATTAGAAACTTTTTTCCTGTTTTTGGAGACTAAAGGCAGGAAGGCAGTTGTCAGCAATAATTATAGCCCTTTTAAAGTATTTTGAAAAATATTTTTTTTACAATTAAAAAAGAGTTGTTCTTATTTGTAAATCTGAATTTTGCTGGCATGAACTTGAAGGGTCTAGGACTATATGTGGATTGCAAGCCATGGATTGCCTGCACATTTTAGATTAGTGCTCTACATAGGGTTACCCTTGAAGACCACCTAAAATTTTATCTGGTCAATTTCATCTGCAACCTGCACAGTGGACCCTGAGATTTGCCCATGTAACACCTCTGTTGTGTGAGCTGTACTGGCTTCCAGATTCTTTCTGGAATTCAAGGTGGTGATCATCACCTTTAAACCCTATATGGTACAGAGCCAGGCTATCTGCAGGACTATCTTTCTCATCATTCTACCCTAACAGGTCATGTAGAATAAGCACACTCCTAGTCCCTTCCCACAAATATTGTCATCTGATGGGAGGTAGGAAGTATGCTTTTTCTGTGGCAGCCCCTGTCCTATGGAACACCTTGTCCCCTGAAGTTCAACAGGACTCCAGCCTTTTAGCTCCCTTAAGGCTTTGAAGACCTGTTTCCCGCCCAAGTGTTTGGAGAAGATTAGACGACGTCAAGTTTGCATGGATTGAGACCAGGTTTTTGTTTTTAATGTTTTAATTGGTTGAGTTTTATAGATTTAAAATTTCATATATTTTTTTAATTTTTGATTGGGAGCTGCCTAAAGTTGGTTCAAAGATGAGCAGCTATATAAATGTTTTAAATAATTTTTTTTCTTGACAGTATCATTTTTCCCCAGGGCCTTTCTTCTTTAAATGCAGCCCCAAAGATGATTTTAACCTGATTTAGCTTGACTTTTAATTAATTTTGGATTGATTTCCTGATTTAAATCAAATCTCAGTTAATTTTGAAACAAGTAAATATTAAACCAAAATTTTAAAGTAGTTGATTAAACAAAATACAATTCTGATTCAAAGAAAATTATTTGAAAAAGAAATTAAACTTGATAAGAATCTCCTTTTGTTGGACCAAGCAAGAAAGATTTTCATCTATGTCCAATATTTTATCTATGGTCATGGAATCTCATCCCAACTGTGCTACATGCAAATGCAACCCTCGTGTTAAACTAGATTTTAAAGCAGGATCAAAATTAATCAAGTTGTTGATTATTCAAAAATATTTTTCATTAACAATTGCTTTAACTTTACTACAACTTTTTAGCATTGTTCAGCAGCTTAAAAAATGAACAGCTTCTTTAATAGCAGATATATACTGATCTCATTCTCACAAGGGATTCAAAGAACTTTTACTTAATTATTTTTAAAGTGTGCATAGCCATTACATATAACTTATAATACATCAGTTTGTCATATCTAAGTCCAAATAACTTTTCCATATCAGATATATCAAATATGAAGAAACAACTGTAGCTCATCATAAAACTTGTAATGATAAACTATTATATGGTATCATTCTATTATTCAATAATCATAACATTAGTACAGATGTTAATGTTATAAGTTTATAAGTTTTACTTTCCTTCTCTCATGTATATGTCTTCTTCCATTTTAAAAAATCAGCATTAACTATAGTTTTATCAGATATTGCAACAAGTTTTTGTTGGAAGAAACTTGGAAACTGAGGGGAAAAAATAACTTTTCCTACATTTTTGAGCATTTGAACCAACCATAATGAGCCAAAGTCTGAAAGTCTCTGCTTCAGCAACATCAAGCTGTTATTGTTCAAGTCACTGTAGTTGTTGCAAGTTTAGTAATGAATCTGACTTGGTTGCCCTGATGGATGACTGTCACTTGGCAGTCTGAAATTTCTGTTAGTTCAAGTCAATATACCAATGGCCATAAATTATGACAGTTGCCAATGGAAGCATCTGGAGAGCAGGAGTGAACAAAAATAATTGTCTTCTGTCCTCTGGACAAAACTTAGCCATTTTATATGGCTTGGCATTGAGTATACTTGCTATTCAGAATATTGATCTACACCAACCTGTTCTTTTCTAGACAGCAGAGCAGTAGATACAAATGCCTGTTGCTCCTGACTTAAAAAATGGGATATCATGAGGATGAAAAAAGCATATATTTAAGCACCTGGAGCTCAGGATATGAAAAACCACTTGGATTTCTCCATCCTACTGAAGAAAAAGGATCTGGACTATTAAAACCAAATAATTATAACTTGATTATTACTAAACCTGTAACGAGGAGTATCCAACTGCTTTTCTCAGGCAATCCCCTTATTAAATCTTTTTGTCTACTTGACTTTTAAACCAGTATTTATTAGATTTGTATTTCAGCTTTCATACAAAACAGCACACATAACACACCATCTCCACAAGAACAATCTGAAGTTGGTCTGAGAGACCAACCTGAACAAGGATGAGATTCTATAATACCCTCCCCCACTTTCATTGCAATCACCCCTTTTTTTAAAAAAATTATCTACTTCTTGCTCCACCAAATGGTCTTGTTTATTAGGATAAGATTTTTTTTCAATTGAGCAGTGTTTCTTTTAAATTGAAAGCAATGCTATGCTATTTAGAAATTCAAACATGTATAAGTAAAGCTTACTTATTTTAATGAAAACTTGCTTTTGCAGCTTCCATTTCTTCATTCTACATTTGGGGGCAGCTAGCCAAACCCACCCACTTCTTCCTCCCTAAAATAAAAAATGTACTCCCAAAAATCATTATTGGGAAGAACAAGAAAAAAGATTTCCTGATAGCAAAAAGAGGAGGGCAAAATTGAGCAATTTTAGTGAGCTGCTCAAACTTCCTACAGCAAAAGCACTGCTATATCCTAGTATCATGGATAAGGTGAAGGAGGGCCATTGTTGGGAAGGGTTCTAACTCTGGTACACGTCGAAAAGGTGTATTACTGCTATAATAATAAATAATAATTCTCAAATAAAAACCAAGGGGCTAGGAATCAGAAATGAATTGCCTCTTCCTCAATCTGAATCCATAGATGGCAGTAGTAATT
>JANHZU010000673.1:236654-249158 GCA_032468055.1 Acrochordus granulatus
ACCCAGAACGCAGCGCCACCATCTTGGAGGAGGAGGGGGGGTGAAGAAGGGAAAATAAAAAAAAAAGGCAGGAGAGACGGATGTCAGCGCGGCGCAGCCTCGGAGGACTGGCGAGAAGGAAGACACGGCCCGGCATGCATTGCGCGCCGGGTAGCAGCGTGCGGGACAGAGCGGCGCGCGCTTCGGTATGCCTCTGCCGCTCTAGGGAGATGGAGACATAGAGTCTAGAAGAGAAAGTGGAGGGACTGGCGTGCGCTCTTGGACGGCTACGTCGGCCGAAGTGTCGTCATTTCCCCAGCAGTGTCACAGCAGTTGGACGGCGGAACCGACTGAACGGGGGAGGGGGGTTGTCCGTTACCTGAACAGCCACCTGTCCGAAACGCTTTGAGGAGGATTCCTGAACTAAACACGAGATGGGATGAGCGGCCTCCCCGACCTTCCGATGCGAGGGCCGTCGACATCTCGGGCCGCCCCGTCGCCCGCTGCCGTTGGAATCTTGGAACTTGCGAACGCGAGGACAGTTCCTCCCTTCCGGGCCGGCGGGGCGCGGGAGGGAGCGGCGCGCCGGACGGAGTAGGGGGGTGTTGCCAGGGAGCGGGGGAAGCCGAGCGGCCGTTGAGTGCCCCTCAGGGAGGGGAGAGGAGAGGAGCAAGTGCGTGAAATCACAGGCAGTATCTAAACGTGGGCAGGTGTGTGTTTCGTTCTAGATTACTTCCTTGGTGTAGAAACAAAAGCAGCCGTGTGTCTTGGGGTACAGTTGAGAGCCTTGCTGAGTAGCACGCGAATTTTCACGGCCCGGAGGCTCTTGCTTCAGCCAGAAGGCATACTTGGGAAAAAGGAGCACAAGGTAGGGTTAAGCTCTGTAACTGGTTCTCTAGTGTATAAAATGTGACCTTTCGGTATAGGGTGGATATCCACAGGAGAGAGGTTGAAGTACTTGATTTATGTTTGTTTATTTTAGGGTTACGGTTAGGTTAGGGTTAGTGGTGTGGTGGCACAAGCAGTTGAGATGCTTGGCTTGACAGCTGGAAGGTGGGCGGCTTGAGTTCAAGACCTGGCACTTCTGTGCAACAGGGTCAGCTCCTGTTGTTTGCCTTTTCTACCCTAAATGCAAGTAGATAAAAAGGTACTGCCTACTTCGGTGGGAAAGGTAACAGCACCGTGTGCCTTTGGTGTTTAATGAACACGGAAACATCTTCAGATTTCTTTGGCTTGGAAATGGAGATGAGCACTGCCTCCAAGAGGAACCTTTAGGGTTAGGGTAACCTTTAGGTTCACCCTAACTTTTAGGGTTAGGGTAACATGGGCAAATATATGTATTGCACTAGATTACTTCCAATAGAATAGAAACAAAAACAGCCAAGTGCCTTGGGATACATTGAAAACCTTACTGAACTAGGATGCAAATTTTCATGGGCTAGAGGCTGTTGCTTCAGTGTGAAGGTGTACTTGGGAAAAAGCACGAACTGAACAACTGCGTACATATGTGGCATCCTTCTCTTTTTAACTATCCCAAATATTGGATATAGGTAATGTTAAACTCTGTAACTGGTTCTCTAGTTTTACCCTTCAGTATAGGGTGGATATCTGTGGGAGAGAGGTTGAAGTACTTGATTTATGTTTATTTATTTGGTGGGGTGGGAGAGGACTATATCAAGAACACAGCTAGACTTTCTGAAAGATATTGTTGAAGTTAATTACAGAATTATCTAGGCCAGTAATGGTGAACCTTTTGTGCTTAATGTATCAAAAATACATTTTTTTGTATTTTAATGTATCAAAAATACATATTTGTACACCCACTATATCCAGGTTAGAAAATGTCTAACTTGATTCTGCTGGTATGTCATCCTCCCCAATCAAAAGAAAAACAATTTCTATCTCCCTCGATCTAGACTACCCTGGTAGTGCAAAGGTTGGGCCTGAAGTAGAGATCCAAACATTGACTTCAGCCCTAGCACTACTGATACAGTCAAAAAGACCACCTCACACCATTCCCCAAGATGCATGAGCCGTGAGGCATGGCATGATTATCCATGCAACCAGTGCTCCCTAGGATCTGCTGCATTCAAGCAGTGTTCTCTTTCTGTTGACAGGCTCTTGCACTCCACCCAAGGGTCACATAAGGCTTCTGTTCTTGAAGTGGGTTTACACAATGCTCTTCTGTGGCCTCTGCAGCCTCTAAAACCCCCACAAAAACACCATCCATTCTCACATAATTTTCAGAGGCTCTGGAGGCCATATGAGAGCACATCCCCAGGGCCTCTTCAGCATCTGAAAATCACACAAGAGTGGGGCATGCTTTGGAGAATTGTTGCTGGGTTTTGATGAATACTGACCTATCACCCCAAATGTCATGGTGTATGATCTTTGACATGCGTGTCATAGGTTCACCATCACTAATATAGGCAGTATATAATGGCTAGGAAAAAATCTTTTTTTCAAGGATTTTTTAATATTTATACAAAAGAAAATATGTATAATGCAATCTTATGTAAATAAAATATAGTACTTGTGAAAAAGGTTCTGAAATTGTAGTTTATTGTAAAGTGAGCATGAGCTAGTGAGGTGATGTGTCAAAATCATGGAAGTAATTGTTCCATTTTATTTTGCTTTAGGCAAATCCCACTTCGCTTACTGTGTTCACTTTTAGTCATAACACTTGAAGAAGGATTTAGAGAAACTGGATCATGTTCAGAAAAAGTAAAGAAGAATCAAAAGATCAAAAGTTAAATCCTACAAAAAGAAATTGAAGGAGAAGGATATGTTTAACTTTGAGAAAAGACTGAGGAGGGTTACAATAGCATTCTTCAGCTATCTAAAAGAATGTAGAAGGAAGTTAAATCCCACTGTCTAGCTTGCAGTATGTGGGAAGAATAAATTTTAGTTATAGGAAGTCAGATTTTGATTGAGGGTATAGGCAGAACAGCTGATCAAAGATCTGGTAAGCTTCCTTAAGTGGAATGTTTAATCAGAGATTAGGCAACTGTTTGTGTGGGATGGTTTAATTTAAATTCCTATGCTAAGCAAGGGATCTCACAGCCCAAAAGGCCAAAAGTATTTCTAAAAATTTTTGTGCTTAAGATTGTATTGAGAGTATAATTATGGAAGTCTCTTTAAATTTGTTTCATATTGCATTCGTGCTTTAAATATAATAAAGCTGCAAGGGAATAATAATGAGCAAAATTTATTTAGTCCAGAGAACATAGGTAGCATTATCCTCATCTTATTATTCTTCCCATAGTCACATTGAGAGTCCATTATAGTCCATTATTATTCCACAATGCTATCAGTATTCATGGTATTTCTTTCAAACAATCCAAAATGCTTGTATCCCCCAAAATGTTTGCGTTTTGGTTATCCATGTACTCTGCAGAGTCAAAAGAAAAAGAGAAATAGGAAAAATGTGGATAAACAAGAGCAAATTCAGTTATGTGTCCTTGGACTTTATTTAATTGGGAATGAAAACCAATGAGTTAACCAAGATTTCCCAACTGCATGTCCTTAAAAAACACTGAAATTCAGTTGCCCACATCTTTAAGTAGCATTCCGTAACCTTTGTATTTTAGAATAGCATATACAGTAAAAGAGCACAGCAATGTGTTTATTTCATGGATGTATAGGGTCACCAAATCAAGTGACTCTTAGAATACAACCAATATGTTTATTGAATAACCCAATGTATAAAATATGACATTTTAATAGAATAATTAGACAACTAAAAGGAGACTCCACTCAACCGGATTCATTTTTTCCCCCTTCCTGTTTTCCCTCCAAGTGCAGGGTCAGGTTTGTTTTTTCAAATCAACCAAATGTTGATCCATTGGTTGTGATAGGAATAGACTGACAAGCTTGTCAAGCCTGACATTGTGGGTTGAGAGAGAATGACTAGCCCAACGTCACCCAGCTGGCTTTCATGCCTAAGGCAGAATTGAGAATTCCTTAGAAGAAATGTAGCAATCATAGTCAATAAAACAGTGAGAAAAGCAGTATTGGGGAACAGTCTCCAAAATGACAGATTGATCTTGGTTTGCATCCAAGGCAAACTATTAAACATCGTAGTAATCCAAGTCTATGCCCCAAGTACTGATGCAGAAGAGGCTGAAGTTGACTGGTTCTATGAAGGCCTACAAAACCTTCTAGAACTCACACAAAAAAATATGTTTTATCACAAGGGATTGGAATGCTAAAGTAGGAAATCAAAAGTTAACTGGAATAACAGGCAGGTTTGGCTTTGGAATACAAAATGAAGCAGGGCAAAGGCTATCAGAATTTTGTCAAGAGAACAAGCTGATTATAACAAATAGACTTTTCCAACAACTCAAGAGGCGATTCTACTCATGGACGTCACCAGATGGTCAACACCAAAATCAGATTGATTATATTCTTTGCCGCCAAAGATGGAGAAGCTCTATATAGTCAGTCAAAACAAGATCTGGAGCTGACTGTGGCTCAGATCATGAGGTTCTTATTGCAAAATTTAGGCTGAAATTGAAGAAAATAGGAAAACCACTACGTCATTCAGGTGAGGAATAGATTTAAGGGATTAGATCTGGTAGACAGAGTTGCCTGAAGAAGTATGGATAGAGGTGGTAACATTGTACAAGAAGTAACTGCTAAAACCATCCCAAAGAAACATTTGCAAGAAGGCAAAGTGGCTGTCTGATAAGGCTTTACAAGTAGCTGAGGAAAGAAGGAAAGCGAAAGGCAAGGGAGAAAGGGAAAGGTATACCCGACTGCAGATTTCCAGAGAATAGCAAGGAGAGATTAGAAGGCCTTCTTAAATAAACAGTGCAAAGAAATAGAGGAAAACAGCAGACTGGGAGAGACTAGAGATCTCTTCAAGAAAATTGGAAATACTAAGGGAACGTTTCGTGCAAAGATGGGCATGATAAAGGATACAAATGTCAGGAACCTAACAGAAGCAGAAGAGATTAAGAAGAAGTGGCAAGAATACGCCGAAGACCTATACAAGAAAAATCTAAATGTCCCTAATAACCATGATGGTGCAGTCACTGAGCTAGAGCCATTCATCCTGGAGTGTGAAGTCAAATGGGCCTTAGGAAACATTACTAACAACAAAGCTAGTGGAGAAGATGGTATTCCAGATGAATTATTTAAAATTCTAAAAGATTCTGCTGTTAATGTGCTGCACTCAATATGCCAGCAAATTTGGAAAACTACAGTGGCCGCAGGATTGGAAAAAATCAGTTTATCTTCAAACTACTGTACAATTGCGCTCAGCGAGCAAGGTTATGCTCAAAGCAAGCTAGGCTTTAGCAGTATGTGAATTGAGAACTCCCAGAAGTACAAGCAGGGTTTCAAAGAGGCAGAGGAAGTAGAGATCAAATTGCCAACATTCACTGGATCCTGAAAAAAAGGAAGGGAGTTCCAGAGAAACATCTACTTCTGCTTCATTGACTACGCTAATGCCTTTGATTGTATGGATCAGAATAAACTGTGGCAAATTGTTAAAGAAATGGGAGTACCAGACCACCTTATCCATCTCCTGAGAAACATATGTATGCTAGTCAAGAAGCAAGAGTTAGAACTGGACGTGGAACAACGAATTGGTTCAAAATTGGGAACGGAGTATGACAAGGCTGTATATTGTCACACTGCTTATTTAACTTATGTGCAGAGTACAACATGCAAAATGCTGGGCTGGATGAATCACCATCTGGAATTAAGATGCTAGGAAAAATATCAGCAACCTCAAATATGCAGACAATACCATTCTAATGGCAGAAAGTGAATAGGAACTAAAGAGTCTCTTGATGAGGATGAAAAAGGAGAGTGCAATAGCTGGTTTGAAACTCAACATTAAAAAAACTAAGATCATGGCAAGTGGTCCCATCAGTTCCTGTCAAACAGAAGGGGAAGAAATGGAAGCAGTGGAAGATTTTCTTGGGCTCCAAGATCACTGCAGATGGTGACTGCAGCAATGAAATTAAAAGATGTGTGCTCAGGAGGAAAGCTATGGCAAACCAATATAGCATGTTAAAAAGCAAGGACATCACCTTGCTGACAAGGGTCTGTAAAGTCAAAGCTAAGAATTTTCTCAGGAATGTATGGCTGTGAGAGCTGAACCATAAGGAAGGTTGAGCACTGAAGAATTGATGCCTTCGAATTGTGGTGCTGGAGAAGACTCTTGAGAGTCCCTTGGACTGCAAGGAGATCCAACCAGTGAATCCTACAGGAAATCAACCCTGATCGCTCATTGGAGGGACAGATACCAAAGCTGAAGCTCAAGTACATTGGCCACATAAAGAGAAGAGAGGACTCATTGGAAAGGACTGCGATGCTGGGAAAAATGGAAAGCAAAAGAAGGGGACAGCAGAGGATGAGATGGTTAGATAGCATAATCAGTGTGATGGGTGTGGGTTTGGTGGTCAACTACCTTCCCAACCATCTTTCCTCAAAAGGGAAGGTTGGAGACTAGATGAAAATTGTCCAGGTCAGCTAGAACCAGAGATGGTGTCTTCAGGAGGGATTGTGTCACCATCTCTTTCAGAGCCATAGAACCACTTCATGTCTTAAAAAAATATTTATCACTGCATGGATCCATCCACATGCTCATTCTCTAGAGATCTTAACCAAGAGTGGCAGAGATCTAATATATAGGTGTCATTCACGTTCTGAGGATTCTATCCACTGCCTCTGGATTAACAGGCTCTAATATTCCTGATAACATTGTAATACTGTGTCTCAATCACATCCATAGGATATACCCAGTTGAATCCAACTCAGAGCAAACGTGAGTTATCCACTAGATGTTAAAAAAATCCTCACAACAATCCTGCAGAAGATCCACTGATCTAGAAGGGGCTGGGCCACTGACCAACACTTGCAAGATGCAATAAGGATAGAGAAAGAAGCTTTTTTCATGATCCTTATTGTCACAAGATAGGCTCCAATCAAGAATCTTTACTGTATTTGGTCAGTTTTACTCCTAGTTTTCCACCAGCAGTGTTCTAGGAGTTTTTGCTGTCATTTCATCCTGCAAGACCCTCTGAAAACAAAGGTGCACAATGAGGTTGGTACACTGAGAATCTATGTATGTGCAATCCAATCTAAAACATGTGACCCCTTTGTTCCAGGTGTATTAAAAATGCAGGAAAATCCATAAGCTCCTTCTGAAACCTAATAAGGTCCTGAAAGTGCCTTGGGTAATCAAAGAGGCCCCTCTTACCTGTAGAGGGAGGATGCTATGGTGAACTCCAAGATGATCATGTAGAGTTGAAATCTGGAAAAGGGTTCAAGTTTGACTTGTGAGAGAATGCTGTAATCCTTTCATGTCCATTATGTCACTAGATATGTTAAGTCCTACCTAACCCATAAGATACCTGTATAAGCAGTATGTTAGAGCGGTGGGATGGTGGGTGAGGAGAAAACCAATGAACTCCAAGGGTAAATATTTGATGCAGAGATGTTAAATTTATGGTTGATATTCTTGGTCTGATGCCAGGCATATAGAGTGAGTTGGGCCATTCACCCTATTTCATTTCAGTACAATGAAAGCTGGACCATGGGGCTTACTTCTTTAGGTCTTCAGTATTACTCATCATCATCATAATCACATTTATATGCTGCCAATCTCAAGCAACTCTTCATATCCCAAGTCCCCAAATGACCACTTAGGAAGTGTCTCTTCCCCATCTAATATAAGGGTATGCTGTGACTCACCAGGTTTCACCTAGCTTCCCCATAGTATACTCACCATATAATAAACATGTAAAAATAAATATAATAAATCTGTAGTAAAGAAATATGTTCTTTTAATTTATTTATATATTTACCCTATAAATGTATACAATTTATAGGGCAAATATGTAAGTCATTTAACTGGGCAGTGTGCAATGTTAAAAACAAAAACAATGCAATAAAATAAACTAAAAACATAACAAAAATAATTTAAATTATTTTTGAAAAAAATATGAATAATTTAATATGAATTAAATTATTTTTGAAAGAAACCCATGAGAGACAAAATCTGCGGGTCAGTGCACTCAGTTTCCCTAGCAATAAGCCACATTATCAGATCCCCAGGCCAGATGACAAAGACGTGTCTTCAGACCCCAATAAGGTTGGAGCCAATCTGATTAACAAATATACTTCAAGGAAAGAATACTTCTTAAACACTTCATAGTCAGAACATTTTGAAATTGAAATGATTGGGTATATTCTGATGCTGTTCCAACCATTCTGGAATAAATTTGGAACACTTTGTTAGACCATTTTTAGCTTGAACTATTCTGATTCTGAACTGTTTTGCTTATCCCTGGTTTAGTTTCTAACTTGTTCTCGTACTCTATCTGTCCACTGCTAGTTCGTTCATTCATTTTTTAAATTCATTTAAAGGTTGATTATAAGTGCTGAAACGAGAGAGATTTTCCATATTTGCGTATTCTCCAGGAAGGATGCTCTAAATTGTACCAGGAGCCTCTGCAGTAGAAGAGACTTCTTGCTGAGAAAATGTTGCTGAACATAATGGCAACAAGAACTGGAAAAATGCAGGGCTTCACTTCGGTTTTGTGTAATTTGTTCATCTACTCTCTGAGTTTTTTTTATGAATATTAAAAGATTAAAGTGGAAAAAAGGAAGCTGAGCCCATTCTTTTGTTTTTCCCCTCACTTAAATGTATTTGCTGGTGATCTTGTGACATACTTCTGGCTAACAGTTGTGTCCTAATTTCAATTTTTGAGAAGCCTATTCTTTTAAGTACAATGAAGCTTCTTCCTAGGTAAATGCAAATAGGATTGCAGCCTTGGATCAGGCAGCAGTCGTTGAGTTGTTACATTCCATCAGACAAAATAAAAGTTTTGATGCCAGCAAGAATGCAGAGCAAAATGAATGGCCTATCTGAAGTGAGTTTGAAAATAAGCCAGAGGAAAATCCATAGGCTTCTGTCCTCAGATAACCAGCATGATGACTTGCAGAGGCTAAAGTTTACAAATATTTACAGAATGGTTATTTGTGTGGAGAAAAAAAAAGGAACATAAGGAAATTATTCATCTTAATTATTACTAAGTTACTAAAAATTCTTGGCAGAGGTGTGTCCTTGGTGAATAGAAGTATATAACAGAAAAGGTAGCTTATGGTGCTTAGAGTGCAAACAAGCGGCTACCTCACATATGCTGACAGCCTCTCGCTTCTTAGTTTCAACCCACATCCATTTATCTCAGACAAAGATCCTAACCTGCAGGAGGAACAGTTGTATGCCCTAGGTCACACATGGTCTGATTATCCAAATATCTTCTTTTCTGATAGAGATGAACAAGTTTTGTCTTCGAAAAAAATGCCAAAGAACTCTATGGCAAAAAAAAAAAGCAGCAGCTATGCACCAAGGTAAGAGAGGAGTGAGCTCTAGTTCTCCTCCAACTTCTGATGAAAATTGGAAATTTTAGGACAAAGTACTTTCCAAGTAACAAATTGGCACAGGGGTAATATCTGTTTCAAGAGTTATCAGTTACAGTATTTAGAAGAATAAGAAAGAGCTAAAGTTTATTTTTTTTGTTTTTAGGTTTTATTTATCATATTTATATGCTGCCAATCCCCTAATGGACTCTTGGCGGCTCACAATCAACATTTTTAACATTAAACCCCACCCCCCCCGAGCTGACCAGCGGGGTTCATATCCATGGGCTTTCCTCCGTGGTTCCTGTTCCACCCTTGAGTTCAATCATTTAATCATTTGTCTTCTAAAATTGTTGTCTCTCTATAAACTAATCTTTAAGGATTTTATGCAAGTTGTTTTCATGCCCAGGAAATGGGGAAGAGTTGATTTCCTTGGCTACCCGTCACAAAGCTGCAGAATCAGGCAATGGCTATAGATTTCTCTTTTTTCTTTTTGCTTTATGTGCAGGTAAGGAGCCTTCTCTTTCTGATGTACCAGGGCTAAGGAGAGTGAGAGATCCTAAATAAGGCATCCCTCTGAAACAAGTGATGGCAGTAACTGCTAAGCCTTCTAACAAGGCAGGAGTTGGAGCTGAGGGTATAGAGCACTTTGGAGACAAAGTTTAAGACCTCCAATCTTTCACTCAAGGCTGAGAACTTGCTGCCACATTGTTAATTACAATGCACCTAGTGTAAACTTAATGGATCCTTCTTTCTTGAGGAAGTTGTCAAGGGATTCTGCAAATGGAGAATATCAACAGAATTTGTGGGGGTTTTTAAAGATCCTGTTTACTTATGTAGACTCTCTGTTTTTACTTCAATTCTTTGGAGAAGAGATAGTGGTAAGATGGATTGGCCCCCGATTTCTTTTAATCATGAATGCTTTGTCCCCACTCAAAGCCTAGCAGTTCTCATAATGTCCTTTTATTGGGCTCTCCTCCTACCATGCCATAAGGGGGCAATGAGACACCAGCTGGTAGAAGACTAATAGGAGTGGGATTGTACTGGCAGCAGGACTCTAAAAAATAATCTTAATGTGTGGCTGAATTATACAATTTTAACTTAAATTAACAAAGTAATTAAAATGGGAATTCAGAAGCATGAGCTCATGTTTTCCAGTGCACCTGCTTATGTCCATGAGTCAGTACCCTTATTTCTACTTATTCTATAAATACAGAAAAATACAACAAGTTTTTTTTTGTTAAAAATCCAAGCAATGCTTGTAATTGCATATTCAAGAAATAACAGCTTGACAGAATGACTTCAGGCTAAGACAGAATGTTACATTCTGGATAAAAGCCAGAATATATGGTAGATTAAACATTTGCTGAGGTAGGGTTTTCTACTGCAAAATTTTAAAAACCAGGGTGTACACAAGAGAATACATATTTATTGCTTTACATAGTCCTGTCTGCTGTATACAGTAGTGGGGATTTTACTTGTAAAGAATGCAATGTTCTGCATTAATCAGCTTCATTAATTGAGGGCATGATTTAAAATGCATTTTATTCTTTCATTATTTCAAAGTCTGTAAAAGCTATGCCCTTAAGAAGCAGAAATAATGCTTGACTTTTTACAAAAATAAATCAGGTTATATAAAAATTACTGATTTTTTCAACCTATACAAGTGACAATAAAAGCAAATAATAATAATTGATCATAAAGGTAATACATTTCATTTAACATTTCATTAAAAAACTATGTATCTAGAAAATTAAAGTACACAATAAAACTAAAACAAAAAAAAAATAACAGGAAAAACAGGAACAATGAAAATAGCAAAGAAAATATCTAAAAAAATTAAAATCACAGGAGAAAATATTATACTACAGTAGTGAAATATTATAGTTTTGAGTTTTGTTTAATGTTTTGATTACTTTTCTGTGATATTTGAGTCACTACAAATACATTTTAAAATAAATTATACCTATACCATCTGGACTCATTATTAAAAAATAAATCCTACATTGAAAATATAGAGTAGAGTTTCCATATTGTACCTTTAGGCAAATAATCTCATGCAGCAAAGAGTTAATTTCTATAGTTCTTTGCTGCTATCTTAAGGTCTTTATTTCTGCAATCCAGATGTAGTAACCTCTACTTAATGGGCAGCAAAGACTCCTTGATGGGAGTTGAAATGTTTCTCAGTATCATCTAAAAATGAAATTCCAATTGCCTTTTTAAGATAATTTGCAATTTTTTTGCAATTTTGCTTCAAGATCCTTTCCTTGTTCTTGTTGCTTGAATTACAATTAAAAATAAAGAGGCTGCAAAAGTTCTGACTTCTGTCTAATTTAGCCAAATGACTCTTTATACCCTTCTAAAATAGTAGAAGGGAGAAAAAAAACAAAAGTGAAGCTAGCTATATCTCCTATAACCCTTTAAGTACAGTTCATGAATCAGAAACCAAGTTCCAGAGATTTCCTTCAATTAATTTGCATGCTTCACATTGACCATTTTTTCCTTCTGTGTTGAAACTGCTAAATTTATTTTTAATGAAAATGAGATAAAATACAAACATACAACAAAGGAAATATACATACAGTCATAATCAGTACATCCTTTTACAATATAATTAATTACTGTTAAGTGGGGCAAAATATCACTGAATTGTGATTAGGGAACTGAAAAGCAAACCATTCAACGTATACTGACAGTGTCAAAACAGAGCCTACAGTGGAGACTTAGCTGATTTCTTGGCTGTGACAAATGAAGCAAAAAATTATATCTGCAATCTAGATATGTGTTTATAATATTTTCAATTTTACATTTTACATATACATTTGTATTATTATCCTCAAAGTTTTTAATTGAAATGTGATGTGAATCTTCCATATGAATAATAATAATTACTGTTATTAACAATATACCTATAATGTGAATCTTCCATAAAAAATAATTACTGTTATTAACAATATACCTATAATGTAGGTATATATTAGACAAACACAACTGATTTGTCTTTTCCATATTATTTTAACAACAGTCTGGAGTAATAAATCTTTATTACAATTAATATAGATTATAAAAGTAGACGAAGAGTGTCTCCCCCCTATAAAAATATGAGAAGTAAATTACAGAAATCCATACCGGCTCGGTCGTCGCCCG
>JANHZU010000676.1:3984-16381 GCA_032468055.1 Acrochordus granulatus
GGAAGGAAGGAAGGAAGGAAGGAAGGAAGGAAGGAAGGAAGGAAGGAAGGAAGGAAGGAAGGAAGGAAGGAAGGTAATTTTAATCTATGGTATCCCAGAATTGAAAGGAACATGGTAGTCTTTTTTCAGACTAATGATTTTTACTGAAAGGCACAAGATTGTGTGATGGAGTGGGCTGCATCTATTGCAAGCTTTAATAAGTTTTTTTGCAGCACCCCAAAATATTTCTAGAAAATAGTGAACATGGACCGTCCATCATTTCAACAGACCCACCATTAATCCTAAAAAGCTCTCAATGTATTATGTCAGACAACAGCACAAAGAAAACTTTAGGAACTGAAGTTCAGTAGAGATGTTTTTTTTTCTGTTGGAGAAGGCCAAACACTCCCTCCTATTTGTCTCAAAGGATTCAGACAAAAAAGAAACTTGCATTTGTCCTGATGCAAGAATGGCCTCCCACAGAATGTCAGATAAACAGCAAAGCAAAGTGGGGGGGGACCCATCGATCAGCTCAGTCCCCCAAGTGCAGGCGGTAAACCTCTCTTTCATGCAGGGAGCCAGGAGGCAATTTTCCAGCACAGTCACATGGAAAACACAACCCAACCTTGTCTTTCAGAGGGCCTCTGGTGTCTAGCTACGGATGTTTGACTTTTTGTATTATTTGCTCAAGTCATCTGTGGTCTGCAGAGGAAGTGGTTGGACTTGATCAAGGTCTGGAACCTCCATGGAAAAAGTGAAAGGCTCTTGAATAAAGAAGACAGAGGAGAGGAGAGGATATGATCTTCACTAGCTCTCAAAAGAAACAAGACTTAAAGCAGGATTTGATAACTTTGACATGGGTGGACTTCAATTCCCAGAACTCTCCAGCCAGATAGATGAACATGTAAATGTAGATGTAGATATGAAGCCTTTCTTCTGTTGGCAAACAGTCAGCTTGGAGGAGATGAGACCAAATAGTCAGGAATTCTTAGGTTTAAATCTTTAGGCTTAGGAATTCAAGGTTTAAAGCAGTGTTTTTCAAAGCTGATAACTTTAATATGGAAGGACTTCAACTCCCAGAATTCCCTAGCCAACTAGATGTAGATCAAGTAGATGGGATCAAATTGTTCAAGAATCTTTAGATTTAAATCTTTAGATTTAGGAATCCTAGGTTTAAAGTCATGTTTTTCAAAGTTGTCACCTTTAACGTGTAGACTTCAGCTCCCAGAATTCCCCAGCAAAATAGAGGTCTGAACCCTTTCTTTATAGGCAAACAGCTTGGAGGAGATGAGGCCAAATAGTCAGAATCCTGGATACCTGCATTGCTCAGCCCAAATAATGCTGACCTTGATATCCAAGTGGTTTGGAGGGATAGCAGCTTGTGTTCTTCTGGAGTCTTTGCTTCCCAAAGGAGCAGCACCCTGTGCCTTCAGCCCATCCTTTGGCTTGGAAAAGCTGAGGTGATGGCCAACTGGATGCATCTGGAAAGCCCCCAAGATGATCCTGGAGGGAGAACATTGCTTTCCTCTTCTGCTTCCCAACACTCAATATTGCATATTACCATATGCATCTCATTACAAAAAAAAATAGAATTTGACTTTTTCATCACTCCCTCCTTCTAATGTTTTCAAAAATCATTTTGTTCAGATTCTAATTTATAAAAATTCACCTCTTGGACTTAATAATCTGCAGAGCTTAAAAAAACATAACAAGGCTCATTCATGGGCAAGAAGAAACCAAATAAGAATTATTATCTGTCTGTTTTTCTTTTTCAAAAAAGCAGGGCTAGAAAGCAAAATACAGTCCAGTTTAGATTTAAACATCATAAAAGCCTGACATACGTACATATATACATACTATGTATGTGTGTATTTCTTGTCAATGGCCAAAAGTCATAATAAATGTATTCACTTGTTTGTAAACACCCTTCTTGGAAAATGTAGACTTTTTATATCTATCATGGTAGGATCCAGTTTTCCGTAAAAAAGGATTAGTTGGTATAAGATGCAGTGAATAGAATAAGAAAACAGTGGCCTTAAACAATCTCATTTTGAAACACCTGGAGGTTGGGAAGATCCAGAATATTAGCCTTTTTGCTTCCCGGCTCCTTGCTTTTTCCAAGCAGGGAGCAAGGTGTGAATTTTAAGCACGATAGTTTCTTATCTTTATCAGGGATTTAGGGGGCAAATTCTGCAACGAACAGAAAGGGGGGTCCAAATAAATAATCCAATCCTCCCGTTCCAAGCCTCAAAGTCGAAGAATGCCAGACGAGTGGTCTCTTGCGTTCTTCCATTACATATCGGCGATTTTCACACGACCTGTTTCACCAAGGGACTGACTTTGTCTGGTTTCGCATATCGCACACGGAATCCTGCCCTAGCCGGGCGGCGGAACAACACCGACCGCTCGCAAACTTCCCCGAGAGAGCCTTTGGAGTCTGTTCTCCACCGCCGCACGAGCGCAGCTGCTCCGTCCGGATCCGCCTTCGCGAGATGGGCTGGGTTGTGTGAATGCAACGCGTGAGCAAAGCAGCCCCCCGCTGCGCGCGACGAGTCTTCTTCTGGGTCGGGGACGCCGATCGTCTTTCTCCAAACCGTTCCTTGCAGACAAAGGCCCAGGGCAGCTCCCTGCGCGGATGAGACCGATTGGGGCGCGGAGGTGGAGGAGCAGACACCATAGACACTGGGATCTTCTCGGGTACAAGGAGCCTTCAGGACGGAGCTCCAGATTCCCTTCCCTTCCACGGCATTGTATGACTAAGGTCGGCTGACTCCTGCCCACTCTTTGGGGCAGATAATGCCCAGACTATCAGCTGCCAACGTTCAAGGCCATGTGGATGAACTTGTCTGATTTTGGAAGATAAGCAACGTCAGACCTCGTTAGGATCTGCAATGGAGACCTCGAGGAAATGCCAATCTGTAGTTCAGATTCGGAAGTTCAAACGTGCATTTAAAAAGAGTCTCCTGCACCCCCAAAATTCCTTGGAGGGGCCAAATTGTTCAGGAATCACACTGGACTCCAAGGAGTCCTTATTTCTGTGTGTGAATGGGAGTTATAAACTCTGAATATAACACAGGAGAATTGGGGGAGCCAGCTTAACCCGGTTCCTGAATTAACCTGTTTTTTGCTTTGCAATCTTCCCTCAGCCATCCACAAACCAACGGAACAGGCTCAACCACAGAAGAAGAAAAAACTAATCCAGGTTCAAATTACCCTTGCTGAGCCCTTGGTCTGTATTCACAAGGTCTTTTTCTTGACCTGATGAAGCCTGTTGTGAAAACCCAGCCCCTGTACAAATGCGTATCATTATCTAAAATGTGTCCCCAAAGGTAGGTATACAGTACATCTATTTGCATTCTTTCTAGTTGATGATGATGATGATGTAGATGATGCTCCCTGTTATGATTTGCATTAGTGTGGACCAAATATTATAATCAAATAATAATTTATAATTATTATTATCCAAAAGAGAAAGGCAAAAGTTCGCTTCAGTCTTGTTAAATAAACTTTAGGTTAAGATTTCCATCATGGTGTAAACTTTCCTGTGCTATGACATCAGATGTATGGATGTTTATTGGGAGAGAAATGTATATAGGAAAAACAAAAGTTTTTTTGTATTTATTTCAAAGTAAGTTGCCTTGATTTAAAATAAGTTTATCCAGAAATTATACTATGTTATTAACATAATACTGCACTAACAGCATAACATTCTCTAATTAATTCATATTGTTGGCCAACTAAACCTAAGCTTATGGTAGAAATCTTATTGAAATAACTTCAGCTAGAGTTGAAAAATGCCAGGACGTGTCCCTAGAAATCCTTTTTGTCTGGTCTGATGAAGAATTCTGTATAGTTCAAAACTATGCATCTGTCACCTACACATAAGGCAAATCGAATAAATGTCGTCACTCCAAACTAATTTTATACATGGAAATTTAAGGATCCCCAGCCATTCCTTGAAGCCCTAAAACCAACTATCTCCAACTTTTGCTTCTGCCAATCCAAGAAATTGGAAAGCATCACATTTAAATAATTTGAATTGAATCTAAACTTTTCATCTGTACGTATTAAAAGGAGTCTCAGAGGGTTTGCTATATCTGTGTGTATACAGCCTTTTATAAAAATGATTTTACAACATCCATATTGCATTCTTGCGGGTTATTGTTATTTTTAAGGGAAATACAGTTATTTTTTAAAAAATACTGCTGGGACCGATTTGAAGCAGAAGTCCCAAATTTGGAAATATATTTCTATCTTTTCCAAGATTGGACTTAGAGAAGTGGGGTGCTGGATCTCTTTTTCTTAGGGTAATGATCAGATTACCGGGCGCAAAAGAAAACTAAATGCATTTTCTCGGCGATCGCTTGTGTGTTTTTAGGATCAGATTAGAAACTGCAACATGCAAGCAGTAGCCATAAAACATTCCTGCGAATGTCTTTTTAAAAAGCCTTGAAATTAATTAAAAAAGTTGAGAGGAGAGATGGGAAAAGAATATGTCTAGGAACAGATAGATGTATAGAGAAAAAGAAATACTGTATAGAGGAAATTAAGATTTGGTTGCATGGACTGCCGGTTGCATCCTTTCTAGATGCTTTTTTTTTCTATATATACTCTATATACTGATTCTACTGGATCTCTCGGTTGGGTAGATCGAGTATGTAAGCTCTGGTTTCAAGCATTTTACATGAAGCCAATCTACTTGCTAACGAGTAAGCCTCGCTAAACAGGAGAGTGAAGAAGCGCGTCCAGGACGGCACTAAAACAAACCCACAATCTTAGGCATTACATCTCGGACGCAATCCTCCTGGATAAAACGGGGCTTCCAGAGAAGTAAATAAGATCAGGCCATGCTCGGAGTATTTGCTGGGGAGAAAACCAATTAATTCAGTAATCGAACACCCCTGAAATCACTGAAACTGTGATTTGGCTTTGTTAGATTATCTCCAAGTAGTCAGGACTGCTAACCTAGATTATTGGATATATCATAATCCATTATTGTGTAGTCCTTGGTGCTCTCTGAGCTTGGTTGTTCCTTGCAAACGTTTCCTCACCTAAACTCGGTAACATCATCAGTTACCCAGTTTGATGATCTTACCTAGTTTTGGTGATGAAACGTCTGCAAGGAAACAGGCAAGCTCAGCGAACGCCAAGATCTCCACAATTTACCCCTGAGCTACAGATATTCTCTTCTATTGATGTATCCATTATGTTATAATTATTATTACTATTATTGATTGCAAAATTGCAACAAAAAGCGACCATATCTCCCCAATCCTCTCCCAGAAAGAGAGGCTTTCTCGGCTGGCTTTTTCCCACGCCCCAAGCCCCTCTTGCAAAGGGTGGAGACGGGAGGCTCTTCCTTCCAACAGGAGCTCCCTCCACGCCACGGGAGAAACCGAGCAGCTGCGACCACCCACTCAGCTGCGACCACCCACTCACCCACCCGGGTTCCCACCACTCGCGCCCACCGAGCAGAGCTTCCTTTGCAACGGCAGCAGCCCAGCCAGGCGCGCGCCCGACCCTCTGCCCAGCGCCTTCTGCCCGGGACCCCACGTTCTGCGTTCCATTGTTCGCCCTCGCCCAATCAGCCCCCTCCTCCGCCGCCTCCACCAATGGCCTCCGAGGGCTGCCGGAGCAGCCCGCTGACGTCACCCCGCCGTCTGGTCCTCCCCTTTCGGGGGCTGAGTGGGTGGTCCGCGCTGGGCTGACGTCATGCTGCGTATGGGAGACTCTCTCTGCTCTCTGGCCGGGCTGGAGGAGTTAGGAAGGAGCAGAGCAGCGGCTGGAGACGCCCCCCCTCTTTTTTTCCCCTTTTTCCCCCTCTTTCCCCCCCTTTTTTTCTTTCTGCACCACAACACTTTCCCGCATCTCTTTCTGCATGGTGGATCTTATTTTTTCTTTTCCTTTTGGAGGGGCGATGGGGGATCACACCAAAAGTAAGTCTCTTTTATCTCTCTTTCTCTCCAGTCTGGGCTGGGAAGATTGGGGGTCCACGAGGATGGGGGAGCAGGGACGCCTTTAAGAAAAAAGGGGGTGCTTTGGCCGGACTGCATTGGAAAGGGGAGGATGGGCAGAGAGGGGAGGTGCAGAAATAATCTTTATTAATGTTATGGTTCGTCGCACGGCCAGCCAGATATTTAGACTGGATATGGCATTTTTGTCCATCCAGAGAGTCCTTTCCAAGGATCTGGGGTAGGCAGATATTATTATTGTTATTATTCCTTCCAACGGAAATTAAATTCAGTCTCGGTTGCAAACGGATGTCCCTTGTAGAATGGGGTTTTCGTCAATCATAATATTTTCCCCCTTAATAGTGTTGCTGTTTTGGCTCGGTTGAGCCTCTTTATGGCCTGGAATAATTTAGCACCTCGCCAGAAATTGTCCAAATAAAAGAAGGAAATAATTGAGGGTGAAGATGATAAAGTCGATACCTTTTTTCCCCTCCGCGTCTTTTTATGGGTAAAATAGTCTTCAACCTGCCTGCCTGGGAAACGGGGCGATGGAAATTGTGGGAGAAACGGCCCCGGTAGTACACTTTTCCCGCTGGGTTTTCCTTCCTCCGTTTTCCTTGCTGGGCTCGGCGACGTGTTTAGGCTCCTCTGCCTTCCGGGGCTTAGGACGGGCGCGTGGTTCGGTTCCCATGGTGGCCCTTTCCGTTTTGTCGGGTCGGGGCTCTTCAATCCACCCCGGTACTCGCGCGAACTTCTTTCTGTGGCACCATTCTGAGTGTGCTTTGCTGCTTTCCCCCGGCAGAGAAACCCGGGATCGCCACGTGCGTGGGCTGCGGGAGCGAAATCCACGACCAGTACATCCTCAAGGTTTCCCCGGACCTGGAGTGGCACGCGGCGTGCCTGAAATGCGCGGACTGTAGCCAGTACTTGGACGAGACCTGCACTTGTTTTGTGCGCGATGGCAAAACGTACTGTAAAAGAGATTACATCAGGTAGAAGAGCCTCCCTCTTCCTCTCTGAGCGGGGCCGGAGACCCCCTTTCTTTTTTAAACTTCTCCTCGGAGCCTCTCTGTTTGAGTTGTTGGCAAGTTGGACCCCTCCGTTTGAGTTGTTGGCGTCGCTTGGTTTGGTGGAGTGTGGGAGGTTTTGAGCCTGAAAGAGTCTCGCTTCCCCCCGTACACACTGTTTAGTGGAAGTCTGTTTGGTGGGGGGGATTTAAGGTGGGTCGCCGAAGGTGGAGTGTGGCGCGTGGGCTTTGAACCCCTGATGGCCGGAAGTTCAGGACGCCTTGCCGGGGGAAGGGAATCCTCTGTCACTCTCAGGACACACGCACACACGCGCGCGCGCGCACAGGCAAACCCCGAGGCGGGCTACACACAAACTTCACCTGCAGGCCTTACTGTGAAATTCATGTACATACACGCCTTTTATAAAATTGTGGACACAAATCTTTGCACACCCACTTCACCACGTGCCTCTGTAAAACTCTTAGAGAATCCTTCATAACACAGATATACACACACTCATACGTATATAAGCAGGTCTTTTATAAAATTGGGGGTACAAATCTTTGCACACTCACTTCACCACTTGCCTCACTGCAAAATTCTTGAGGAACCCTTGCACAAACACACAGAGACACATGTATACTTAACATACTTTTATACAACCCAACTGTAAAAATTCAGAGATAAATCTTTTCACACGCACAGACACACACAGAGGGAAACAAACACATTTAATGAACGTGTGCTTTCTTATAAACTTCAGGGGGAATCCTCGCACACTGGCACACATTTACACAAATACCTGAGCGGGCAGAGGGAAATGATCTATAATCATTTATGATCTATAATCATATAATCACAAATGATCTATAATCATAGAGAAATGATCTATACTCATTTGGACATTAATCCCACTGATTTGGAGGACTTCATCCCGGCAAAAGGCGGTTTCGCCACCAGCAACCTCCTCCCGTTTCATTTCCCAGCTTCGCCTCGAAATCCCGCCAGCAGGTCCAATCCTGAGCAAGTTAAAAAAAAAAGGAGTCTAAATGGGAATATTATTATTATTAATTAATAATAACAGAACCCCCTATCTGTTAGTAATAAGAAGCGGATTATTCATTTCCTTGTTTCTTTATTTGCGACTAGCGAAATAATTCACAACGGACACCACTACTCCGGGGGCTTCGCGGCCCAACCAAATATCCCCACGCCGGGCGATATTTGGCAGGCTCGGCCCGCAAGGAGGTTGCAGGAGCTGCTCCGCTGACCAGCCGGGCAGGGCCGGGCAAGGCCGGGCAGGGTGCGGCCTGGCTCCGGCGGGGCAGCGCTTGACGGCCGCCCTCGGCTCCGCTCCGCAGGCTCTTCGGCATCAAGTGCGCCAAGTGCGCGGGCGGCTTCAGCAGCAGCGACCTGGTCATGCGCGCCCGCGACCACGTCTACCACCTGGAATGCTTCCGATGCTCCATCTGCAGCCGGCAGCTCCTGCCCGGGGACGAGTTCTCGCTGCGCGACCACGAGCTGCTCTGCCGCGCTGACCACAGCCTCCTGCTCGACGGGGCCGGCTCGGCCGAGAGCCCCCCGCGCAGCCCGGGCCACCTGCAAGGCACCAGGCCGGGTCACCTCCAACTCCCAGGTAAGCCCTGCCGCCCTTCCCAAGGCAGCCTCCCCTTCCCCACAATTCTCCAGTTCTCTCAGGCCTGCCTGCCTTCCTTCCTTCCTTCCTTCCTTCCTTCCTTCCTTCCTTCCTTCCTTCCCAATCATTCAGCTTCTCTTTCCTTCACAAAATAAATTCAATCACTTCCCAGCGTTAATTTTTCCCTAGCTTCATTCTAAATTCATTGATCATTCAGACTGTCAAAATAATTTGACAAATTAATTTTATCTCTTTTCTTGTTTCTCGTTCTCTTCTATATTGTATTGATGTCTTCCTCTTTAACTTACTAGCTTCTCTCTTTCTCTATCTCCCCTTCCTTCCTTCTTTCCCTTGCTCTCTCTCACACACACATGCTTATTCCTATCACTTGGCCAAATCTCCCTCTATTTCTCTGTATTTTCCGCATCATCTTCCCTCCAGCCCTGTCTGTGTTCTCTCTTCACAACTCCATTTCTCTTCCAGGGACTTCCAGATTTGCACGAATTTATGTCCTGACACCCCCCCACACCTGTTCCCTTAAACAAGGTATTTCTCACTGCAGGACTTTCACGGTTCTGGTTGCTGACCACAGTTTGACTGCTCCTGGTGGTTAGGGCAGTTTTAAGGTGCTCTAAGTTGAAAAGGGCCAAGCTGCTCATAATTTCAAAAATCAGGAGAGGGTCTCCAGAGAGAAAACAGTTAGGGATCTTAAGATCCACAGGTCCTGGGCATATTTGGGGCAGCCTCTCCAATGAGCACCTTCCAGAATGCCACATAGTAATTCTCTTAGTTTCTAATCCAAATGGTCAGACTGGGTTCAAGGGATGTGAGAAAAAAATGTCATCTGAGGCAGAAGCAAGCAGAAGTCATTACTGTCCTCTTTGCTTGTTCATGGCTAATCGGAATCTGTCCCAATTTCTGAAGCTCTGACCTCAAGGAAGACCCCCATCCTCAATTTTCCCAAAACCTTTTCTTTTTTTCATTCTTTCTTCTTCTCCTCCAGGATGTTCTTACCAAAAACAAATTATTTTTTTTTTGTAAAACTGAGAGAAATTAGGAGTTGCAGTGATGAACCCCAATACCCATAATGAGCTAATAGAATATCCTGCTGGTGTCAAAATGATGGGGTGGGGGCAGTTTAGGGTCGATGCCTGGATTAGACTAAATATCTTTCTTCGATTTAAATCTACCCTGATTGCATCCAAATTGGTGTGGGTGCCTGGTAATTCCTCCCTTTGCCTCATCAGCAGCCCCTTTCCCCAGTGACCCTCGCTAAGAAGAGGGTCCCAGATAAAACCAATGTGGATCCTATTTAAATCTGCTCTGGCTCATTTTCCACAAAATTCCTCTGTGCATGTGCAAAGTGTCCATTCTGTCTCACACATAACAGACACATCTTGTCAAAGAAAAGTAAGGCTGACTTCTTGGCTTCTGAGAAATCTGAAGTGAGATCCAAAGGGGCTGGGGGACATCCAAAAATTCTAAGATCTCTTTTTTTAGAAAAACTCGATTTTCCCTTCACCTCGTGCTTCTGAATTGTGCTGTGGAGACAGACAGATTTTTCTGCACAGAAACGGAGTGACTGAATGAATGCCTAGGGAGAAAACTGTGGTTGGTTTATTGCTCCTTTGGTAAGGGAAAAAAAACAAAGTCACAATGCAGTAGGAGAAAACCTCAATCTGTGAAACTGTCCAGATACAAAAGGTGCGCTTGTTCTAGGGTTCAGTTGCTGTTTCACCTGTGTGCACCTTCCTCCGTTTCCCCTTTGCTTTTAAGTCTCTCAGGTGTGTTTATGATACCGGAAATACAGGGAGCCAAACATGCATCTTGAAATTGATTTGAGGAGGGGAAGGAAGGAAGGAGAGAGAGGGAGCGAGCGAGCGAGCGAGCGAGAGAGAGAGATCAAAAAGTAAAAGAAAAAGAAGAAAGGGAGGGAGGGAAGAAGGGAGAAAAAGAAAGGAAAGGAAATAAAATGAGGGAGGGAGGGAAGGAGAAAAAGATAGAAAAGAAAGAAACAAAAAAGGGAGAAAAGTAAAAAAAGAAGAAAAAGGAAAGGAAGAGAGAGAAAGGGAGGGAGGGAGCAAGGAAGGAAGGAAGATGTACGAAAGAGAAATGGCATCTTCTGTTTCCTCTAACCTCCAAGACCCGCTTGCGCGGGATTCAGGTCTCGTTCTTCTAAGGGCTCGTTGCCTGGAGGAATCCCCCGGCAGGCCGAAACCCTGCAGGGTTTACTCGAAGGGCAGCTGCCGGGACCTCGGCCCGTAAAGAGCCGCGCGTTTGCAGCCTTCGCCTCCCTGTGCGCCTCCGGACTGCAACCCTCCGCCCGTTTCCCCGGGAAGAAGCCTGTCCTATCTAGAGGAATGCCCCGCCGGGTAAACCTCGCTTAAACCAACTAAGCGAAGCTTGACCTCTTTTCCCAGCAGAAACCCGGGTTGGCAACGAAATCGTTGATTTCTTTAAAACAAAACGAGTTTGCGAGTCCAGGCATCGCGTGCCGCCTTGCAAATCCATTTTAAGCGCGTGCTGGATTCAGCCATCCTGGGCGAGGGCCGAGGCTCATTGAAGCCTTATTAAACCTGCGAGGGGTAATTGATAAATGACCTTTGGGAAGTGGCAGGTGGAAGTTTAAGGGGGGCTGGAGCGGAATTGGAGGAACCGGAAATTGTCTCCTCCGTGTCAAAGTGGCCGACTCGGTGTTTCGGCGCATTAGCCGACCCTGAATTCGCTACACACTATGCACAAATGTATCAATGCGCGTGTGATAGTTAACACACGTACACACGCTCTCAGAATTGCATAATACGGCGACTCGCCTTTTTACGATTTTAAACATAGTGTTTAAAACAAACAAAATCTCCTTTTCAGTTTTTCTTCAAAGCGATTAGATGTTAACTGGATCTTTTCGAATACTCTCCTTCCTCCCCTTGTTTTTACACAATCTGATCTATATTTACCCTTGATTAATTTTTTAAACAACTTGACATCTATTATTTTAAACACCCGAAAGAGAAGATACTCTGGGTTCTGCCTGAACTTTCCTCGGCTTGTGAGTTTGAAACAGCGCATTGGAAACGTATGGAGGATAGCAAAATAAGAAACTAAAAAATCGGAAGGATTTGGGACTGAAATGGGGGATCTCTTTTAAGAATAATAATGATAATTATGACCATCATTATTATAAACATCCAGCAAATCTCCCTTCCAAATAGGGACGGAGAATCAATCATAAGGAAAATTGCCCTTTCTTTTCCTTTTGTGGGTGCTCCTACACGGACTTTCAGCATCCCCTCCTTGCATTTTTGGGGCGGGGGATGATCCCAAGGTGGGCAACTGGCGAGGATCCCCGCTTAGCTCCTTGGCTCTGTTCTCATGTCTGGTGGGACCCGGTTTTTACAGGAAAGCCAGCAAATCCGCTTGCAACTCAAGCTGCAGCAACTCCAGTCAGTTTTCCTGTTGGGGAAGGATTTGGGGGTGGTGGAGAAGGGGGGCCTAGTCCAATTCTAAGGGCCGAGAAGAAGAAATGCCTTCCTTGCAGAGAAGGATAAGAAGAAGTTTACTTTCTCTTTTACTAAAAACGCATTTTACTGCCGGGGGGGGGGAAATCCCAGTTAATCGAGCTGGTTTTTTCAGTCTCTTTTCTCTGAGCTTCAAATTTCTTTTTTTGGGAGAGGAAGCAATTAAAGTTCCTTTCATCCCATTCTCTCGGGCGAATCCTCTGTTTTCCGAAGGCTTCCCCAGTTCTTCCTGTCTGGCTCTGTTGTATCTCTGTTCTGCTCAATCTCTCCTCCGTATTTCAAATAAAATTGTTCTGTGGCCTGTTTTTA
>JANHZU010000681.1:8131-19587 GCA_032468055.1 Acrochordus granulatus
AAGATAACTCCCAAGGTGCACAATCACCTTCTCTTTCCCTCCACAAAATATCGATGCCAACTTTTTGTTCTTTTTCTTAGGAAAAATATTGTAATATAGGAAAATAATTTAAAATGTCCTTTGTTGTTTACAGTTGCAATCATGTAATTCATAAATTAACAAAATGCTACACAAAGATTATTTAAAAGCAAAACCCCTAATTCTCAAAAAGCTTGAAACACAAAGTGAAAAATAGTGACAGGTTTAGCCATAAGCCACAACTGTGACAGCTTACCTTGGCTATCTGAACACACCAGTTAAGCAACACCTGGGAACCAATGTTATCTTTATGCTCATGCACGTAGTCTAGTAAGCAACCATGGGGCATCAGCTGAGTAACTAGCTGGATGGTGGGGCTCAAACAGACTCCTAGTAATCGAACCAGATGTGGATGGTCCATACTTGCCATTATAAGTGCTTCCTAAAAGAAAAAGGGAAAATTAAAATTTCAGCTCAGGGTTCACATACAAAGGATATTTTGTGCTTCTAGTTATCTACAGAATTGCTAAATAAGAAATTCAGAAAGTCCATTTCCTCGACTGTGAGCCAGCACATTCTTTTAAGATCTTCATCGTGCAGCAATACTCAGATTACTGTCTGATAATAGGATCTATTCTGCTGACGTTAACCAGATTATGGGATATTGTTCCCAGAGATACTTGGCTGTCCTTATTTTACTATCTTTTATTCTCTTAATCATTTCATGGATGATTAATTTATTTCTATTTCTTTGAGTTATATTGCTAATGTTTTTGCAATGTGATTTTTTAATAGTTTATTCTTTTTGTATTATTTAAAGATATGTGGATTAGTTTAAATCCAAAATTTCCTCTATTCGATATAATTTCTTCCATCAAGTTTCTTAGATTTTTTTTTTAAATCTTCACATGTTCTTGTAAAAAACTTTGCTGAACAAATATGGTTTTATTTATTAATTAAATGTATATGCCGCCAAACTCAGAAATGGAATTTCCTCAGAGAAAGCAGATTTTAACAAAATTATTTCTTGTTTGTTGAATGTATAAGCTGCCTCAATCCTCCAACCAACTCTAAGCACTACTTCATATTAAAACAACAAAACAAGTAATGAACAACAATATATTACTGTATTAGGGAAGTAAACATCAGTAAGGAATAAAATCCCAATATTAATAGAGGATCACAAATCAGCCTGCTGCAGAGCTTGCTGAAAGAAATACATTTTAAGGATTTTCCTAAATGATTTAGGGATGAGGCGGAATATCTGATAGGGCAAGGATGGCCATCAAGAAGTCATCTCTCCAAGTCCCAGAAGAACTTGTTTCAATAGTGTTCATGTTTTTATTCAACTGCAAAAAAAAAAAAAATTGACAATACACCAAAATATACAAATTCCTAGGAACAACCCAGTTTAGAAGCATAATCTAGATGGTTTTGTATTTAGATTAGTTACCTAATATTTTAAAAAAGAACTATTTCTATGGGAATGTTTCTTCCTGCTTGAAAGAAAGGACTATGCACAATATTAATTGGCTTCCCATATCTTAATGCAACTTTACTGAATTTAGACATATTTTCTCACCTATTATTGTTCCTTCACCTCCAAGGCAAAGATATTTTATAACATGATATGCATTTGGCATCTAACTCTTGATCACAACTCTGGTTCCTTATGTCTCATGAACTTCAAGGGTCTCTCTTTCAGTATTGGTATAACAGCATAGAAATGTCACAGTTAATCACATTAGGATTTACACTGATCAACAGATTGGAAATTTGATTCAAAGAGTTCACATAATTCTCTAGTTCAAAACAAAACTAATCTGACTGCATAAACAACTCAGTGAAGATTTTAAAAGAACACATACAAGAAATGGACAATGAAGACAGATTGCCCAGGACTGTACAGAAGATGTCAGGAAAGGAAACATTTGGAATGAACTGAGATCAGCAAAGGATAGTAAGAATAACAAATACAGTATCTTTATTTTATTTTTCAAAATAAAAGGGGAAAACAGTTATTCTAGCTGTTAATAAAGATAGCAAAATGGTAATACTAAATACAAGTCAGAGTTACCCAATTCTTACTTTAGTTCAGGCTCTTCTAACAAAAACCATGGGCTAAGAGAAAAACGTGAAGAGCAGAATGGAACAGCAGGACTTCCTACTCTGAGACTTTTAAATTACCTCCTTATAGGTAGTCTTTGACTTATGATAATAATTGAGCCTGGAATTATAGTCATCAGTCACACCAATCATTAAATAGGTCATCATGTGACCACACCCAATTTATTACCTTCTTTGTGGTGGTCATAATCACTGCAGTCATTAAGATAATGCACTGTCCACAGTGACAATTTTTTGCCAGAAACCAGACATAAATGCTAATTTACAGTAAAAAAAGTCATAAATCTAATCATGTGACCGTAGGACATTGGTGGTAAATACAGCTAGTTGAAAAGTGCCCAAAATGCAGTCATGTGACTGGGGGAGGGAAAAGCTATTGGAATTTTGAATCTAGATTATAAGTAGCCCTGAGGAGGTCTGCCATAACTTTGAGTGGTTGCTATGTCGAGGCATAGCATACCTGTACTTGATATACCTTGATTTCAGCAAAGGATTTGACAAGCCACTCCAAGATGTGCTGCTTAGCTAGTGTGTGCTAGATGGCATCACAATTAAGTAAATTCATAGCTGGGTTGAAAATTGTACTGAAAGAGTGTTTATGAAATTGAGAGGGAGATGTAATCGGTGCCACAAGGATCAGTCCTGAGTCATCCTGTTCATTAATTATTGTGATGAAGTGGTAAAAAGGAGGGCTCAGCAAAGCTGGATGTGAAACAACATTAGGAAACAAAAATAAATGCATAGGTATAAGATGAGGAATACCTGGCTTGAAAAAGAAGAAAAAAATACTAGAACAGTAGTTGATTATTAATCTAGTATGACCCAACAGTTCTGATATTACTACCAAAAAGGCAAATTTAATTCTATACTGCACCAGCCAAAGAATAATTTTCAAATTACAGGAAATAATCATGCCTTTTAATTTTACCAGATCAGACCTTACCTCAAGAATTTTATCCTAACGTAGGCATTATATTTAAGTATAATATAATTTTAAATAAATTACTTTATATCAAATATAAAAAGAATTCAGCAAAGATCCAGCAAAGATCAACAGAGATGATCAGGATTTGGAAACTAAGACCAATGAAGAAAGATTGATAAAATTATTTATACACCTCATACGTTGTCACACAAAATGTTGAGACCTGTTCTCTTACTCCAATGTGCATGGAGGATTTAAGTCGTAAGAAAACAGATTCTAATTGAATGTTAGGGAAAAAAATTCCTAAGTGTTAGAACAATTATTCAGAGGGTAGCAATTAATAGTAAGTTAGTGAAAATAAAGACATGAAAGAAGAAATGCAAAATAAAACATAGTGAAAAATAAATCCAATCAACTTGATTTACCAAACAAGTTAAGATACTGTAGGATCAGGACTACAAATAATGGTTGTACTATATAGGGATAGAGAGTGATGATTCCTCTATAAGAGACCAACTGTGCTGTGACTTCATTTCATATGAACACCTCAAAACTTGGTTCACTGAACATAAACATATTTCATAATAACCACCCTTTCTGCAAAATTATAATCATCACCACCACCATCCTAAATACAAGATGGAAGGATGGAAGGAAACAGGGAAAAATTATGGGGTGAGATAGTGGAGGCATTTGAATTAAACAAAATTGCTCATCGAAGTACAAAGAGGATTTAAAACAAAATTGCTGAATATTTGCATAATAGTTGCTTTATATAAGAAAGTAGATGAACAAGACACTAATTATAGGGAGGGAAATATAACAGATGTCTTAACCTTTTATTTTTTGAAATCTTTTTGAGATTATGTAAAGCTTTTTTCATGCTTTTGAAAAGGGAGATTACAATCTGAGTGTAACTAATGGCAAAGAATGAATGGGGTGATGAGAAGTAGAGGTAGAAAGAAGAGATCCATTAAAACCATTTTGTTCTGTGTTAAAATCAATATTCTGTTCTGTTTTCAATCCTATAAGAAGTCTAAAAGAAATACTATCATCTCTTTATTGGCATCTTTTTTCCACTCCATCCCACCACAATAATGGAATGGGTATTTCTGTTGTAAATGGCCAGTCTCCTACATATAGACCAGTTAGAATATGGAATTTTTCTTTTGCCCATAAGCATGGTGAGGGAGAATAGTCTCACAGCCTTCCATCTGTGAGCCTTGAGCTGTCATTTGCTAACTTTTTAGCCAAAGATGAGGCAAAAAAAAAAAAAAAGCAGCTGCTCCTGGAGGGCTGTTTTTGAGATTGTCTTTTCCCTTCCCTACAATGAAGGGGGAAAAATGGGCCCTGGCTTTTACGAACCCACAGTTTTTCAGGATGCCTTGAAAGTTTGATATGAATGTCTTCTCTTTGAATCTGGGATGTTGCTCATCTCCTTGACAGCATTCCAGGCACAAAGCACCAGGGGATCCCAATTTTAATGTTTAGTTAATGAGATGCTGCTGAAGAATGCTTTTTTTAAGCATATGGGAACCTGTAAGAACACTGAATTAAAGTAGTTCCTAGAAATGCATGACATGATTGGATTTGAAAAAAAAATGTATACATATCTCTTTAGCTATTGTCTAACATTGAACAGATACTGTTACTCCAGACTGCCTTTCTTTTCTCATTCTGGTCAATTTTTTAAGAATAAATGATTGCCAATATCATGCTGATTTAATATGCCACCATATAACCACAATTAAGGTTTCAGTTCTGCTTATCCTCATGCAAATCACTTTAACTATAGAGATACAATTGGAAAGAATATTGAGGAACATCAGGCATAGTTTAAAATCAACAGCAGTATATGTTATCACAGAATCTAAAAAAACCTCATTAGTTTTTATGTTCCTGTGGAAATGAAGGAGAATGAATATATTAAACTCTCAATAACAGCTTGCTTTTACTGGAGAAAAAATATCAGCTATCCTTGCATGCAGAAAATATGAGAACTGCTTTCTCCATTTTTTAACAAAACCTATAAAGATGATAGTGCATTGCTACATGCAATTTTGAGCTCTCATTTAGCAACAGCCAAGGATCTGCCAATATTTCACCAATCTTGAGGATCGTTTAAGAATGGTATAAGCAAACAGATGTGCTGATAATCCTAGCCAGACAATGAGAAGCATGAGGCAAACAAGGAACAGGACATAAGGGACCTGAAGAAACAAACACAAGGAAGCAAATGCAACAAGGGCAGTAAAAGAGATATGGGGAAAGGGAGTTAATGTGTCCCCACACCAAATGGTTATTTGCTTTTGGAGAACTTTTCTATATATATTACTACTCTGTGCTATGTTCAACATGATGATGGTAATGCCCCTAGTGAACCTTCCATAAGGCTTCTAAAGGATTCACAATTCCTATATTTCTGCTGTAATATTAGTAAATTCCTGGGTACATCCATATAACTAACTTGGAAGCAAGCCTCAGTGGTTTGTTTCTGCCTTCTTCCAGGCCAGAATGTTTTTGAGTTGGTTGTTGTTCTTTTTCAATCTTTAAACACTAGTCTATAGCTTTGGCTTTTCTTTATCTAAGTACTCACAGGAAGAGAAATCCTGCTTGATGGGCCTGTCTGGTATCCCAAAGACCCAGTTGGATTGCAGAGAGAACATAGGATTTTCCCTGAAGATTTGGTGAGTAGTTCAGCTGAGGCCCTAATTGCACCCTGGACTAGGTGGGTGTCTAAGGCATTGGACTGTATTGCCCCTATGTGGCTTCTCCCCTGTGCCCCTTGGTTTATTGAGCAACTTGGAAACGAAGCTGTAGGAGGAAGATAAAGAGCGAATTGTACCAAGGTAAAAAGAAATATTAGGGATGACATCATGGGGATGACATCATTCCTCTGCTCTTATGGGCCTGTCAGTAGCTGACTCGCAGGACAATCTGCAGGGCCATTGTGAGGAATGTTCTTGCTATTTAGGAGAAAATTCATTCAGAGTCAGACTAGTGTTATCTAAATCAAGTCTGTCTCTGTGATTCCTGAGGAGTTTGTGAGCTGCCAGTCTGTTAAATCCAGGCCCTTGTTAGGTGCTTAGGCTGACTGGGAGGTGACCTGTGCTGGTGGTACCTGCTTCATAGAGGGAAGGGATGAAGGCTAAAGCACACCCTTACCCAATCATCCTTCCAAGTCTCCAACTTTCCCTTTCAGGATTGATGACCTGTGGTGAGGCCAGGGTGGGATAGGCATGTCCATTTTGGTGCTCCTTGATCTCTCAGTGGCTTTCAATACTGTCACCTACATCATTCTTTTAGGACAGCTTCAGGGGCTTGGAATGGGAGACACTGTTTTGTAGTGGTTAGTTTCAATCAGAGTTGACAGGGATGAGATGCTGCACATTTAGCACATTATTTGTGATGTGACATAGAACCCACACTCTCCCCTCTTCTTTAACATTTACATGAAGCCACTAGGCGAGGTCATCTGCTGGTTTGGAGTTAGGTATCAACAGACTGATGATACCTAATTGTGCATCAATTATGGCCATTCCTGAATTGGGAGTCTCTTCAGATAGTGAGAAAGCAGTGGCACAGGCTGTGATGGGTATGCAATGCCCCCTGGATAACACCTACAAATTCTTTCATGGCATAAGCCTGGTTACTTGAGGTTCATTTGTCTTCATATTTGTGAGATCAGCTAGAGTGGGCATGCTTTGGGTCCTGTTGATTAAGCAATGTCCTCTTGCAGCACTTAGGAAATACGGCATCTTAATAATGAATGGTTCCAGCCCTCTGGATGATATCCCACTAGAGATCTGTATTGTTCCCACTTGATTTTTTACAGTTTGTTAAAAACCTGGTTGTTCTCCAGGCCTCGTGTTAGAGTGGTGGTTGAAACCCTTTGGTTTGGGGTATTTTGGAGGATATGTGTATGTTATGGGTATATATTGTATTCTCTTTCTTTGGTATGTGTTGTTGTTGTTTTTTAATTCTCTTTTAATTGTAAGAGTTTTGTGGTGTCAGGCAGCCTCAAAATTGAGAAAGTAATGAAATTACTAACCCAGCTTATTTTTTCTCAAGATCAGCCAGGGTCAACTAAGTGATGCCACCTGCTGGGGTTTTTGGAAAGGTAGGTTCAAACAACAAGTTGGAACTTCTTGCCTTACTGAAATAAGTCAGGGAAACATACAAACTTGGTTGAGTCTTCTTATGAAAACTGGATTAACTGACAGGTGAAAAGGTACATTCTGAAATCTTTTGACATTTAAAGAAAACAACTCATACCTCTTCAAATGTGCATTTATCTGCTTCGGCTTTATATCTGATTGAGCTATACTTGCAAAAAAATATTTACTGTAAGAAGTTTACTGTACCAAACTGAGAATTCTCTGAAAACTTGAACTGTACGTTGTGTGAAAGATATTCCAGTGGGCAGAATTTTTTTCATTTATTTTATGGTACATGTAATTGCTTCAGTGAAGAAACATGTCCATAGTGCATATCTGAGGTGCCCTTGGGAAGAAGCAGTTGCAAATTGATATGTCTCCAACATATTTTTGCTTTCATATTAAATCTGAGAAACCCTGTAGAATGGATCCCTCTAGACCTGACTGTTGTAGCTGATGCACCACATGCGAACTAAAGTTTGGAATTTGTTTAATTATATGCCGGTTTAGATTCAAAACTGCCATTTTACTGAAAGCTCTAATACAAACTCTGTAGTTCAACACAGCGTCAAGCTAGATGTGACAGAATCAATTGTCTTGGTTTTTAAAGTTTGGCTCAGGGTTAGGCTAGAAGTGATTAGGCACAGTGTTTGCGGATGACAGATGGTCCTTCCTCCATATGCAGCATCCTCCCCGGAGCCTGCCCTCTGGATTACACAAACACACAAAGGCATGCACGCACTTAAAATCAGACTTGCCCTAACTCTGTGGTCTTTTGCATTAAACATCTGGTTTTGCCATCTAGCCTGGGGTTCTGGCAGTAGTGACATGCCTGTTTCATAGTTAACTTGAATGTGAGATAGTGATGTTCTTGGTATGTTAAAACTATGTTTTTTTAAAAAAATTGTTGTCATTATTCCATTTATTTTTCTTTTTTTAGAGTCGAGAATAGGGGTGCATACATTTATTAAGTCAAGTAAATAAATAGATAGAATCCTAGAACTGGAAAGGCTCTCCTGCTGGATTCAATGAAGGAATTCTTTGAATTTTTTGAATGAACTTCTCTAGTGAAAGAGAGCTTACCACTTTCCATGTAATTGGCTGTTCCATTGTTTGCTCTTACTAGACTTTGCCTTCCTTAATATAAATAATCCTGCCATCTTATAAGATACAAAAACTCAAACAGGGGATCTGCATAACCACTTTACTTGAATCAGTGCTCCATGATTCACATAACCGCTTTCTCCAACTTTACTTGAATCAGTGCTCCATGATTCAGGAAAGGATTCAACCCAGTTCAAGGACGGGGGAGAAAGATTTTGGGGCAATGGAATGTAGGGATAGGGATACAGGGAGAAGCAGGGAAGAGTTCCTATCATTCCTTTGATGTAACTATCAATCCCACTTCCCGCTTTTTATCGCTGATATTGGGACCCTTTGCCTCAGAGCCACCGAGCTGAACCTGAAAAAAGGACCTCTAATGTGACTCTTAGCTCACAGATACATTCAGGCATCTCAGATAAGTAATTCTGTTTCAGTTTCAGTCACAAAACATAAAACATCTGTTTTAAGGACTGGTGAGACTGCATGAATTCTTCATGCTCTTAAATGGAAGATAAACAAGAAAAGTGGCTGGCAATAACTTTGGGGAACCCTTTTCTTGTCTCTGCCTTCTCTCCTTCTCTTGTAACTTGTATCTGTTTAACTGCAAATTTTTCAGACCATATCATCAGGGCTATATCTTGTAATAAATAAATTGTCTTTTCTAGCTCCTTCTGATAATTCCACATCATAATAACATATTTAAGTTTTTATCAATAAGGTCATGGAATCAATTATACAGTATCTTGCTCACAGAACAATATAAATAAAAGGCTTTAATTACTTATCTTGCATTAATATATTCTATCAAATGTGAAGCAGGAAAGAAGAGAAGGAGGAGGAAAATCAACTACATTTTTTTAGATGCACAATATTATTTCAAAGGTGGAAGAAACACGAGCATGAAACTCTTCAGGAATAACTCCTAAACATTTTGGAAGTTATAATTCTCTGAATAATTCTTAGTCTTACAATCCCTCAGTATAAAAATAAAAGGATTTTCTCATTTAAGTTTAAAGGAAATCATTTGTAAGGATTCATGCTTTGAGCACAGGGCACCTGTTCTGTTTTCTCCATGGGAAAAACAGACAATATTTCCCCATCACACGATGTGCCTTTGCAACCTGATTAATGAACCAGTTGTAAAGTGGTATTGACTGCTAATATCACTCTTATCACAAACAAATTAGTATTATATCTCCCAATAATCCTAACATTTTCCTCAAGAAGATAAAACAAGAGGGTAAGATAACACTGAGACCTGGGTTATCACATCATTATTTCTTTTTTTTCCTAGGAAGGGAGTGCTTTTTTTTTTCTGTTTTATACCTAGCATTTTGAAACAAAGCAAAAATCCTAGTTTCTATCTTTATGGAGTCAAAAATCTCAGGTAAAGAGGCCATGATTATTTTATAACTACCAATTTTATGATGGCCTAAAATCACTTGTTTTATTTTGAATTTTGGCACTACACTTTATTATAAGAAGGAAAAAAATCTTGTTTTATGATAAAAATGGCTATCCAAGATTAATCAGACTGCTATGTCTTTTTTTAAAACAAAATTGTATTGTATAGAGTTCTTAAGGTAGATTTCAGAACATATAATCTTATTGTTCAGTCACTCAATAGTGTCTGACACTTTGTGACACGGACTGTAGCACACCAGGCCTGCCTATCCTGCACTGCCTCCTGGAGTCAACCCAAATCTATGCCTATCAGGTCTACGATGATATCTAATATTAAATTTTATCCTCTGCTGTCCCCTATTCCTTTGGCCTTCAATCTTGCCCAGCATCACAGTCTTTTCCAAGGAGTCCTCTCTTCGCATTAGGTGACCAAAGCATTTGAGCTTCAGCGTCAGTATTTGTCCTTCCAATGAACAATCAGGTTGATTTTTGGATTGACTGGTTTGATCTCCTTGCAGTCCAAGGGACCCTCAAGAGTTTTCTCCAGCACTACAATTTGAAGACATCAATTCTTCGATGCTCAGCCTTTTTTATGGTCCAGCTCTCACAGTCATACTTTACTACTGGGAAAACCATGGCTTTGACTAGATGGACTTTTATTGGCAAGGTCACGTCTCTGCTTCTTAATATGCTGCCTAGGTTTGCCACAGCTTTCCTCCCAAGGAGCAAGTATCTTTTAATTGCCTGGCTGCAGTCACCATCTGCAGTGATCCTGGAGCCCAATTTCTTCCTCCTGCTCCCATTTCTTCCCCTTCCATTTGCCAGGAGATAATTGGACCTGGATGCCATGACTTTTATTTTTTTAATGTTGAGTTTAAAACCAGCTTTTGGACTCTCTTCTTTCACCCTCATCAAAAGGCTCTTTAGTTTCCTTTTAATTTCTGCCATTTGAGTGGTAGCATCTGCATATCTGAGGTTGTTGATATTTCTCCAGGCAAACTTAATTCCAGCTTGTGATTCATCCAGCCCGGCATTTTGCATGATGTCCTCTGCATATAAGTTAAATAAGCAGGGTGACAATACAGAATCTTATCATACTCCTTTCCCAATTTTGAACTAATCCATTGTTCCATATCTGATTCTAACTGTTGCTTATTGTCCTGAATACAAGTTTCTCAGGAGACAGGTAAGATGATCTGTATTCCCATCATTTTAAGATATTTGCCAGTTTGTTGTGACCCACACAAAGGCTTTGGCATAGTCAATGAAGCAGAAGTAGATGTTTTTCTGGAATTCCCTTGTGTTATCCATGATTCAGAGAATGTTACCAATATGATCTCTGCTTCCTCTCCCCTTTGTAATCCACCTTTTATTTATGGTAATTCTCAGTTCACATACTACTGAAGCTTAGCTTATAGTATTTTGAGCATAATCTTGATATTGTTCAAAATGTTTAAAATTGTATAGTAGTTTGAGTGCTTTGGTATTACCCTTCCTTGGGATTAACTGTAAATTTACCTTTTCCAATCCTGTCACCCCTGTTGAGTTTTTCAAATTTGTTGGCATATTGAATGCAGCACTTTCACAGCATCATCTTTTAGGATTTTAAATAGTTCAATACCACTCTAATGGCAGAAAGTGAAGAAGAACTAAAGAGCCTCTTGATGAGGGTGAAAGAGGAGAGTGCAAAAGCTGGCTTGAAACTCAACATTAAAAAAACT
>JANHZU010000681.1:39597-50254 GCA_032468055.1 Acrochordus granulatus
CTCCTGAGCCAAACCTGAGGCCAAACCCAGGGAGGGCAGATTGAAATCCCCCAGGACCATCAGCCTGGGGAAGTCCATCGCCAGCCCTGAGATAGCCTCAGTCAGCTCAGGCAAGGAAGATGCTATGCAGCAGGGAGGATGGTACAGTAGCAACAGTCCCAACTGATCCCGAGGGCCCAAACTCAGGAACAGGGTCTCACAACTGGACACTTGTGGAGCAAGGCCCCTGGAGGCAAACAGCGATTCTCAGATGACCACTGCCACCCCCCCCTGCCCTGAGGACTTGGCTAGTGCCAAACCTTGAACCCGGCTGGACACAGCCCTGAGGGGGCAACCTCCCCCCTCAGGAGCCAGCCAGGTCTCGGTGATGCATGCCAGGTCAGTCCGCTCCTCCTCGATGGTATCTTTAATCAGAGGAGCCTTGTTGTTCCCTGACTTGGCATTCAGCAGCAGCAGCCAGACCCCAGGGCTTCCAATTTATTTGTTATTTGCTTATTTTATTGTTGTCTTGCAAATATACTGAGAACTGTTGCACCAAGTTAAATTCCTTGCGTGTTTCTCCATGCTTGGCCAATAAAGTATCTGTATCTGATCACAGATTTGCTCTGTTGAGGAATGTGGGGCACATGAAATTTTATTTCTGGAGTTAATTTTGTGCATGTGCATCACCTGTGCTTCATCAGGGCCTGACATCCCCATTCCATCCTGAAATTTTCCATACATGGTAGTGGCATTTCAAAATAGTGCATATCCCAGAAAGAGCAGAAAAAACATCCAATTTGAAGCACAACTTGTGAATTCATCTCTATTCACTACAAAGAGATGGATCTCCATTTCTATTTTCAAACATGAGTATCTGTACAGGTAGTCAGTGGTGGGGCAGATAGAAATGATGCATGCCTGATATCATAACACAATATTTAATGGCATTATTGCATGATATATCATTGCATACTTAACATTAAAGATCATTTTGGCATCAATCCAATTTGCTGCACATTGTGTTGTTTGTAAGTCTGCTTCACCGGAGTGATTTGAGTGAAGTTTTATCAAGCAATTTTCACAGTTTTCAATGGAAAACTTCCCACAATCATTTATCACGCAAACGTGCAGATCAACCAATACAATATCTTGATTTTTTTAATCTTTGGTCTTTTCTAATAAATGGCTAATATTGCAATCTTATATTTGTTTAGTCTACTTATTGAGTTCATTGAGGCATAATTTTACTTGGTAAAATATATCTTATACATTAAGTCATTTAGAGATCTTTGTTTAAACCCATACAAATGCCAAACATTGATAAATAAAGTACATTAGTTGCTATTATGCCATTTTATATATTATAGGAATATTTTATTCATAAAACCACTGATATCCATCCCATAAGGCTTACTATTGTGGTTACAGTTTGATAAATACTGTAAGACAATAAAAGAAAGCCATAAAGACAAGCAACATATTAATGAAATTCAACCAGTTATTCTGTTTTGAAATTTGTTTTATACTAAAATAATTCCAGTAAAAAAACTCAAAAGGAAAGATTTCCTTTTTGTGGCAGTAGGAAAGGAGTTCAATATTAAATTGAGGTTTCCAGGTTTATGCAAGTAGTAGTGAGCAAGAATGGAGCTCTGATACATAGCACTTTTATCAAACAACTCACGGAAATGAAACTTAGTCAGAAAATGTCACTTGATTAGAATTCTGCCCAGTTTTTGCTTGGAAATATATTTTTCTCTAAAAATAAATGGGAAAAGACTAGAGTCTAAACACTGACAAATAGTCTGTCTTTTCTCAGGATAAAAGAAATAATTAAAGACTACTCTTGCTCAAATTGGATTTGTAGTATTTCAAACACTCTGTTTGCAGGGCTAACTGCCCCATGTGCTGCTTTTTGAGCATCATTATCATGCCTCTATGAACATTGTAGATGACTTAATTAGTTGAGTATATACTATGCTGTCCAGGCAAAATTATGGGGAGCAGGGAATTACATTATTAGTTGAGAACAAAAACAAATAACAAAGAGAAAAAGTTGTGGATATAAACCTGACACAATAATTTTTACACACCACTTCCCTTAATTAACTTTCAAGTACTAAAATGAATGTGTCAAACTTTAAATAGATATGTAAGGAGGAGCAAAATCGTATGCAGATGATATACAAAATCTGAAATACTATTTTCATGGTATAAATTATTTCCATTTTTATATTAGTAGCAGTAGTACTCAATTGATTATTTACATCCATAAGGCTACCACAAACTTGCTGGCCACACTTTCTGCAGTAGCAGAACCCATGTGGCAATTCTGTTCCCAAGGCCATTCTCTTCCATGATGAGACACTAGAATCATTTTCTACCTTGGTTTCTAGGGAGGAGCTATTGTAAAAGTGGGATTTAGCAGTCTGCTCTTGAGGTTGAAAACTACAATTAGCCCTAATGTTTGGGAAAGATTAAGGCCAATTATATTTCTTCTCACTGCTCTAAATGTAATAATATTCAGCAGTGAGGGACTCCTCCCTCCCCTCCAAATTATGATTTTGACAATTGTCTTAAATCATACTGCAAGCATGAGTAGCTAAAAATTCACTTTAAAAGAATCGTAAAACTATTATTTGTGTATGCGGTTTTATATTTCATTTTTAATGTTTTAGTTTTGTATGCCACCTAGAATCCATTGACTTTCATGGTAAATCAATCTAAATGAATATATATATTTATATACACTGATAAATATATTAACAATGAAACTATTTGTGTGGGTGTTCCATATTAGTTTTCACTTTCTGGATACAGTTTGATGTAATCTAAAATTAATTCTGAAATTAGTATAAATGAATTTTTGTTTGCATATCAACAATGGTTCAAAGTGCTATGTGTACAAATAAAACATCTCCAAATGTGGCACTCAAATGTATGATCAAACTTTTTGCACATTATTTTAGCAATGCTTATACATATATATGTATATATGTACAGGCTAATTTTATCAAAACATACAGTGAAAATTACAAAAATTTTGCAAGGTTTCTTAAAAAAAGCAACTGGACTTTAATTACAAGATGTTATTAAAGATGTTTCACCTGCTATCTGGAATGCCAGAAGATGAGAAAACATAGCAAGATTACACACAGCCAGTTTAAACAGGATGTTAAGTTTCTAACAAAAGAAAAAGGGAGAGGTTTTGGGAGGAAAGGATGCAGGAAACAACAGAGATTTAGCAAAATAAGAGTGATGTTGGGCAATAAAGCTTGATTGATTTTCAGCACATCGACATTACAGAGCTTCCTGCATAGTTGCTTTTTGGCAAATGATTTAATGCTGTTTCATAAATTGAAGCTAGTTGGAATCTGGTTCCTCCGCCACAATTTATTGAAAGATTTAAAGTCTTAATATATATTGATTCTTTGATTCCTCTTGAAAGCCAGTTAGTTTCTTTGTCAGTTATTTGGAATCTTTAATCTTGAAAAGTATGCTCATGCTGTTTAAGGTCTAAGTGTACTGCAGATGAATCAGATATTTTATGTTGTTGAAATCTTCTAAAAATTGGTTGTTTGGTCTCTCCAATATAAATTCTGAACAAGAATCATTGTATTGAATGGAATAGATGACATCTGTATGTTTGTGTTTGGGAACTTTGTCCTTGGGATGAACCATTTTTAGAAATGTATGTATTTCCTGATACATTAAAAAATTCCTTTTTAATTTTTAGATGGATTGAAAGAGTCTTTCAGATAGAAGGTGAAAAGTCTCCAATAACATCTTGTAATTAAAGTCCAGTTGCTTTTTTTAAGTAATTTTGCAAAAATTTTGGGAAGTTTTACTACTTTTGATGACCTTGATTAATGAGAATATTCATAGACAAAACATAAAATATTCTATTATAGTTAAATTCTGCAAATTTTTAAATTTGCTCCTGATATAGGCATATCTTCAGTTTAAAACATACAATTAAATATTGTTTTAGACTTTTCTACAAATGCCTCTTCCCAAGCATTTTGATGGTGTCAAAACTGGAGGAACTGAACACTGCAACACATGACTTATTGTCTTGCTCTTTTTATATAATAAATATAATTTTATAAAATATCTAGGGCCGCAAAAGCTAGAAGTATGAGTACTTAATGTGCTGCTCTGCAGTAAAGGCCTGAGTTTCTTCACAGATATTTAGATAAAAAGGATTTCTTAAAATATGCATATATACACATATATTGTACATACAAAGTGAAATATTTAAGGCAAAGAAAAACAGTAGTGCTTTTTAAGGACCTGGTATATATTTACAGAAAAAAATTATCTTTACCTCAGTCTCTAGGAACCTTCGTAAAGCCCTCTTTTTTTTAATGCTCTTACGTCTCACATAAACTGCAAATGTAAGACCCAAAATGACGATGATGAAGAGTCCTCCAATCACTCCGGCAGCAATCAGGGGGGTTCTGCAAATCAGGACCCAAGAATAACTCTGAATCATAGCAATAAGATTATGTGCATACTTCAAATTAAACTTTAGAAATACATGTAAATTTATGGAATTGTGCAGTTAGTTTCACAACATTCTAAATGATACTCCCCCCAAAAGAGAGAGAGAGAGAAAAAGACCAATTTTTTCTTTATCACATTTGTTTTGGGATTTTTTGTTTTTAGAAATATAGACAAGCAAACAGCCATCATGCAAGCTTTGGGGAATAAAAAGGGACTAGATGGATGAAAAGGCAGACCATTGTATGATTTGAAAATACTTAATGAAAAAATAAAGCCTTACATGAAAATGCTTAATGGAGAAATCCTATAAACCCTAATATGGATTGGGTCTTTCTTCCCTGGGGGACCATCTGCCCTCCTATAAGACCCACTACGTAAACCAGACCAGAAAATAATCTCCACAGGGAAGGCTAAAATTACTGTTGCTATAATAAGAGAATCTTGCCAGTCTGATGGTGCTGCACTTCCTCCTCCTTTTTAGTCAATTGGGGGTAGAGGAAATCTGACTGAGCCACTTACTCCTTGGAGAGTAAGGATACTGCAAATACCTATACCTTGAAAGATCAGGGGGTAAGGTCCCAGAAAATGGTACTCTCAGCTGCCCTCTCAGTTTGTGCCTTGTGTCAGGCTAATGCCCATCTTTCATTTTTTGGGAAATGGCTAAAAAGCATCCTCTTCCCCAGGGCTTTTGGGGAGTGAGTTTTAATGAAAGACAACTTTTTAAATCAGTTTTCAAGAGGTTTCCCTGGTTTTTATTTTTATAGGTTTTTATGGGTGTTTTTGTTGTTGTCCATGGGGTTTTCTTGGCAGGGATACTGGAGTGGGTTGCCATTTCCTAGTACAACTGCTGTAAGCCATCTAGATATTTGTAATAAATAAATGAATTCAAGTGTGCATAAAGGTGTGCCACCCCTTTCCAATATCACCTAGCAAGCATCGTAGAAAAAGGAAGAAAGCTGTGTGCAACTAGGCCGGCTCTGTTGTTAGCATCCTAGACTTTTTAAAATTTTGAACTACTTGTATGCTTTTGTAAAAAAAAAAGCTTTTTAATGCATTCTAACATTAGAATAATTTTAATTTTATTTAAATTTAATAAATAATTTAAATTAAATTTAAATGCCATCTAACTCTTTCTTGTTTTATACTGCCACCATTTTTTACCTGTTAAATCTCAATCTAAAAAAAGTGCCAGATAAAAATACAGTAATGTCCTATGAAAGGAGGGAGGAGAAGGAAGCAGCACCAGTGAATTTGATTAGCTTCGTTGACCAATTCTTATATCGAGGACCATATTTCTCTTAAGGTAATTTTCCAAAGCTGTTGTACTATTGGTTGGTGATGAAAGAACTAATGATGGGGAAGCCCTTCTCTCATCTGTATGGATCACATCAGATCTATGTTTTCAAACCTTGCTTTGACTGCTGGAATTGAGGAGTTTGGCTGCTGGGTGAAATTGAACACAGTCTCCATACGGTTCAGTTTCTGCACTTCAGCTCTATAAGATTGCTGCCATTAACGTTCTTGATCCTTCATTTGCCCATATGAACCAAGCACATAAACACTGAGAAGTGTTCTGCCAAAGCAGACACAGATTTTAACTTGATTGCTCTTTAGTGCAAGGGCTTGATATTCATACTTGACCCATAACATTTATCCTTTCCAATGTCATAAAGACTGTTTAATGGTTTTGGATGCTGAGCACCATTTGCAGAGCATGAATTAATTAACACATTCCTTGCTTGGTGCATTACAGTATTGGAATCGCTGTGACTGACTTTGGTTCACATATTCACCAAAAGCCATTGGCATATTTAAAACAGAATGGCCCTCTCCTTATCACTGGAGACAACAATTCCTTCCTATAAATGTGAAAGGAAGACCATAAAAACTAAATGCAAATATTTTCCTTGCTTTTTCTTTGTCCTTAAATGAAAAATAATTTGATTCTTTCTATCCAGTTCTATGCCCATCTGAAGCATTTCTTCTGAACAGATCAAACTGTACTCTATACTGGTTGGGTTCACAGATTATAACGTGCTATAAAATACACTTTACAAATACAAAATGCTAAGCAAAACCAAACAAATCACATTGTGGCATGATTCAGTATGTTAATCAAGCCAGGATGTGATAGATCCCTATTGCCAAAACAAAGATGTTTTGACCCCATATGCTGCCAGAATGAGAACCTGTCTAAATATTGGATGAGCTTTTTGGAGAAAGACTGGAGGACAAAAGTAATTAGGTATATTATGTTTAAACTTTTTATACAGGTGAATTGCTATAAATATAAATATAATTGCTAAAATATAAATATTTTATACAGATATATCAGAAAAAAGTTGACTTCTTAAACATTAATGAAACTTAAGTTTAATCTAGAATAGATTAAGACTGTGCATGATAGCAGATGTTCCTGTATACAGTACATACTGTATGTGCATATGTATGCCCACATATATATACACTGAGGGCTATAGATTGTTAGATTCCCCATTGGACAGAGGGAGAAACCTCATTTTGAAATTACCTCCCATCTTTCTGCCAACTCTGAGCCAGTCTGTTTCTGAGAACTAGAAATCCCAACCTCGAAATGCCATACATTTGGTCTAATAATTAAGGCACCAGGCTAGAAATTGGGAGATCATAAGTTGTAGTCCTGCCTTAGTTATGAAAGCCAGCTAGGTGACTCTGGGCCAATCACTCTCTCTCAGCCCAACTCACCTCATAGGATTATTGTGGAGAAAATAGGAAGAAGGTATACTGGGTATGGTCGCCGCTTTGTATTATTTGTAAAAATAATAAAGTCAGGATACAAGAATTAAGCAATGTCAAAAATGCAGATTGTAGTTACCATCATAACACAGAGGGGTCACCCTCCTCCCTCCAAAAAAGTTTGCTATGACTCACAGACAAGAGAAAGAGATATGAGACTTGAGCACTGGATGTGCTAGAGATGTGAGTTAAATTAATGACTTTTGTAATGTTTGCAATAAACCTCTTATCAAAAGCTATGTCCCTGAATCTCCTCTGTTAACTTCCAGTTCAAGCATTGTTCTGGGTGAAGTCTAGCGGGTAGGAGGAAAAACCCTGGGTTTAAAAAATCCATGATCTCATGTGTCTATGTCTATTCTCATTAATCCCACTCATGTCTTGAACATGCACATCAAAATTTAAAATGGCAACTGGACTTTTTATTTTTAGATATTACAGAGAAAAGTTTCAACTCCAGTCCAGGAGTCTTCTTCAGTCTATAGAAAAATGATATGAAATATATGAACACCTCTTTCAAAAGGGGGGCAGAAACTGTGAAACCCAATACCCTGGTTCTGATGTAACAAGCTGAAAAGACAGGACATTGGCAACTTTGAGAGGTCTCAAGCTTTCAGCTGAATCACCTCTCCTCTAGCTAATGGTCGGTTTTGCATATATGCCAAAGAGGGGTTGTGAATGGGGGGCAATTGAAACTTCAAATTGATTGAAGGATTTCATGTCTGAATGGATATGCTTTCTTTTATCCCTTTTGAAAGCCAGATGGCTTCTCCATCTAGCATTTGAAATCTGAAATCTTGGATGGAATGTCCTCTTTAAGATGTAGATTTACAGATAATGTCTCTGAAACATCTGAAACATGTCCATGATCTCATGCTCAATCTAGCATCCATGTTTTGTGCAGTTACTTTTAAATGGGGAGGAGGCTTCATTTATATCTGAATTTCCCAGAAGCATACCAAATGCCACCCAAACCTGTTGTGTCTTAGTCGATAGTACCTCCTAAAAGCAGCAACATATGTCATCCCACCATAGGTGTGTAGATGCTTTAATGAAGGAATGATAGAAGTTGATTAACAATTGCACTGCAGAAATCATACGGCGTCAGTGGTAAACACAAGCATTTAAGTTATGCAGATTTCAGGAAAATAATTATAATGTGGCGAGTAGGAAAAATTGTAGATGCGATTGTACAAGTTTTGATTTAGTAGCACTGAAAATTGGAAAAAATAACAGATGAACTTTCACACCTTCTATCATATTTTTCTGATTTTTTAGAAGAAAGAGTGCTTAATTTAAAATATGACAAGCCAGTTTCTGTCTAATTTTGCTTGGTTTAACCATTAAAAAAGAGCTAAATCCTCTATATTGGTCTTTCAGGTGAAGCAAGCTTGGTCTAAGGGGAAAGAGCTTTTTTTTTGTACCTTATTTATATTTACCATTTTTTAACTCGGAAAAAAGGCAAAGATGGAAAGATGAAAAGAAACCTGCTCTTCAGACAGAAACAACCCAATGACTGCCAATCCCCCCCCAAAAAAATCCAAACTGAACCTGTAACTTTTTTGCAGATGGTTTTTCCTGCCTGAAATGTCTCTGCAACACCTTGTAAATTGAGTTAGGGTACACCAGGCATGTTTCACTCAGTCATATTCCATGTGGTTCACTCTGTTTATTTTGGTATATTAAGCAAAAATGCACTTTTGACACATGTAAGCACGTAGCATGCTGCCCAGAAAGCCATTATATGCCCAGAGGTCAGTTTGTCATGGTGACATCCATTCTGATGGTTCAGATGAGGTTGGCATGTAGCAGATAACAGGAATAGACAAGTAAAATCAATCTGATGTTTTCTTTTGGTATTATTTAATTGGGGAACTGAATCAACTGTGCAATATGCACTGTAATGTTGATGGAAAAGATATGACCATGTCATGCTGTGAAAATTTAACCAACTGATCGTTGGTTTTAATACAAAACAACATAATTTCAGAGTTAGTGTATTGTATTTCACTCACTTCCAACAGCTCTGTCTAGCTCTGCAAAAGGAAGTGAGCAGAAGAAAGCAAGAAGAGGCGAAGGCTAGAATTGAGGGGTGCAAACTGAGTACAATTTGTATACAAACCACTCTCTAAAATGGATTGGCACTTCATAAGTTCAAGTGAATCAGTTCAACCTGCAGCAGCTTTCACTGCTCCTGCATGGGGAAAAAACAGCTGCAGCTTTGAATTATTTTTTTTCCAACAGACAGGATGCATTCTGCAAATACAGATTTAAAAATCTTACGGAGAAGGAAGGCAGGCTAGCTGGAATTGGATTGCTTCTGGACAGAATGAAGGGACATTTGCCAACACTTCCCTTTTGAGATGATAATCCTACCAAATATCAGGGAAATAGATGCAAGATGATATATAGAAAGAATATTTTGGCACAATAAATTCAGAAATTAATGGGCAAAGTTCATGAAAACTACAGACGCTATATCGTTGCTTTGGGAATGAAGAGATTCTTTGTTTCAGGATGGAGTTAAATAGCATTTGCTTTAAAGTGCACTGTTTCAGCAAATATTTTGATTCGTTAACTAAGATTTTCCAACAGTTTCCAGTTTCTTTAGAACTATTTATGTACTGGAATGGTCATTCCATATTCTTCATTTTGGAATGACCACATCTATTGCAAGCAGATGACCATTTCTCAGAAACATTTTGATTGGCAAGATCGTATGATTAGAAGGTAGACTTATCTGTCTCCCTCCCTCCTCATATTGGTTTTTTTTTTTGAGAAATGGAATTATATGGAGCCAGTTTGGTCTAGTGCTTAAGGTGTTGGCCTAGAAACCAAGAGACCATGAGTTCTAATCCTGGCTTAGCCATGAAAGCCAGATGGATGACCTTGGGCCAGTCACTCTCTCTCAGCCCAATTCACCTCGCAGAGTTGCAGCTGTGGGAAAAATAGGAGGAGGAAAGGGTATTATGTGTGTTCACTTGAATAGTGTTTATAAAAATAATAAAGGTGGGATATAAATAAATAAATATAGTTCTTGCATATATGGCACTTGGCTTTATGCCAGTCTTTTAAGATTTATTTATTTATTAAATTTGTATGCTGCCGAAATCCAAAGACTCTCGGCGGCAAACAACACTAAAAACAATCTATTAAAATCACTTAAAAATAAAAATAATATAAACCCATTAAAACAAAAAACCCGGCAGACTAGTGAGGTGGGCTAAAAAGATTTCATTTATAAAAAGAGGGGTGAGGATGGCTAAGAATCCATCAGCCACCTCCATGATGATGATGAGCCCCCGCTGGAGCCCCAGGCCATTTCGCAGAGCCAGGTCTTAAGGCCCTTCCGGAAGGCCATCAGGGAGGGGGCAGCCCTCAGCTCGAGGGGCAAGATGGT
>JANHZU010000681.1:70435-81181 GCA_032468055.1 Acrochordus granulatus
TGGCATAAGACCAGGTTACCTGAGGAACTGTCTGACCCCATGGAATGACCACTCCACCAGAACCAGCAGAAGAGACCTACTGCGGATCCCATCAGCCAAGGAATTTTGGCTGGTGGGGTTAAGAAAAAGAGCCTTTTCTGCTGTGACTCCTGCCTTGTGGAACACCATGTTCCCAGAGGTGAGGTTTTGCAGCCTTCTGGAAGGGCCTTAAGACCTGGCTCTGCAGGTGGCTTGGGGCTTCTGTGGGGATACACCATGTTGGAGGTGGCGGGTGGTTTAGTACCAACCTCTTTCCCCCACATATATATTCTTGCTCCTCCCTTCTCTGTCCAGCTTGTCTAACTTTAAATGGTTTTAATTGTTTTTATTATATATTGTTGTTCTTATGTTCTTATTCTAAGCCAGAGAGAGTCATATTTGAGTTCGGAGGCATATAAATTTAATAAATAAATAAATTTGTCAAGGGAGCAATAGGGTTGCTGCTGTTGCTGTTCCAGATCTTACAGTCCTTGAAGATTTTAACTTGCCTCTGGGCAGCATTGAGATTGGGGCTGCTCAGGACTTCAGCAAAGTATCTGGCAAAATACTCCACAAGATCTGGATTGGATGACATCACAACTAAGTGAATTAAAAGATGGCTTGAAAATTATATTCATGGAATGTTCATCGATAATTCCTCATCAGTTTGGAAAGAGTGACTGAAAGGGGTGCCACAGTGATCAGTACTGGATCATCTACTGTTCAACATTTTCATTAATGATTTGGATAAAGAGGGGGAGGGAATGCTTATCAGATCTGCAAATAATATAAAAGTAGTGGATCCTAGATTGGGAAACTGGGCTGATGGTAACAGAATTAGATTTAATAGGGATAAGTACAAAGTACTTTATTCATGAAATAAAAATAAAATTCACAACTATTGGATTGGGAATATTTGGTAACAGTAAACAATTAAAATATGTTGCATTTTTAAATTAAAAGCCCTTGATTGCAAAATTAATAAGAGACAGAACTATGAAGTGGCTGCAAAAAATACACATTTCTTTTAGGTTGCATTAACAGAAATATGATTTCCAGTTTAAAGGAAATCATTTCACTCTATTCTGCTTTGATCAAATCCCAATCTTTATTATTATATCCTGGTCTGGCACCATATTGTAAGAAAGATTTACAGAAACCCTTCTTAATTCAATTTAGAGAAGGACAACAAAGGAGACTGGAGTACTAGAAATGGTTTTAATGGTATCCTCCAACTTTGAGCTTTTATTTTTTAAAGATGAATATTTATTTATTTATTTATCATATTTGATGTTAGAAAATTTTGGAGTATTTTGAAAGGGAGGGGCATTTTGTTTCCCTGCTATCACTAACCTCAGCCTCCAAATCTTGACCTTTGGCAATACAATGAGAAATAGGATAGAAGAAAATGTATCCATGAGCCAGCTTACTTCCTTTTGTGCCACATTGAATTAGGCCTAGTTGCATTGCATTTTACAACAACATAAGCAAAAAAGGGATTTCGCCCATTTATAGTGCCTCTTTGAAATCTTCTATTCAAAACATTTGTATATACATTACACAGATACAGAGAGATAAAAGATCAGTTGGGACCCTCACCTTCACACGTGAGGCAACTGAAGCTCAGGTAAAAACCAAGGCAGCACATCACTGGCATAACTATCCTTCATAATACAGCCAGAGGGCTGAAGGGTAGCAAACATGAGTGCAATTCTTCATGGAATCTAAGAATCTTCTTCATTAGAGTCACATGGAAAGTAGCATTATCATTCTAACAAAGGCAGATCTACTCACCTTCATATCTCCCGGCTGAACACAAAAAGGACAAGAACAGTTAAGAGGAAGACTGCATTCTTATATGTTGAGGCAAACACACTAAAACATACTTATAATCATGCTTGCTCACTCATATAACTTCTCATGCTCTTTTACAAGCAGCATTATATATACAGACATAATTTTACTTTTGTCCTTTTAATACAGCTGCTCTTTATTGCCCACTTTCCCCATTTGGGCAAAAGAGAGAAAAGAGAGTATAAAGGGTGTGGTAACTCAGATTTGTAATAAGGTTATGAGTCCATCATCATCTTAGCTTGTGCCATCCCTAGACACATGCCGAAAGACCTGGGATTAAAAATTCAATCTGTAAACAGCGTTCTAAACAAATTACTTTATTCACCCAGGATTAACCAGTGCAGCAAAATGTATTTGAAATATCACATGTAGCAATGATTTTTTTTAACATATGTAAATGTAAACTTACCCTTGGGTACAATTTGGGTGACAAGAATGACACTCTCGATCCTCATCAGCATACTTGAATATGAAGCTGTTTGTCCCCTGTACACCATCAGGACATTTTTCAACACAATTGGGGCCATCTTTAAAATGGAAGCATTTGGTACAATGATCTGGTCCCTACACAGAAAGAAGAAACACAGAATTATCTCATCCCTGTCTCAATTTGGAGATCCCCAAGAACTACTGATCAACATCAAATAATATTTTATTATATTTGATACAGTAATATTTGATATAGGCTGCACTGCTCATATTGTCTTAAGATTTATGTTGGAATTTTCACAAAGACAAATGGTTATACTTTATTAGATTCTGTTTTTATTTCTTTGCAGCCCATGCAAAATCCTCATGGGAACTTGCATAACTCCAGCACAATGTAGCCACTAAGATTAGAACTAGGACCAAAGACACCCAGCTTCAAATTCACCCAGAGCACAAAAGGTTTACATGATGACTTTGGGACTGCCTTCTTTTCTCAGCCTAATTTAACTCACCAGATTGTCAGTGTAGGGAAAATTAAGAGGAAAGGGGTGCATTGTATGTACATTGTCTTGATCTCATGTAAAAGAGGGATTGATGTAAACCTAAAAACACATAAACAAATTTACAAAGGAAGAAAGGATAGAGGGAAAAAATCAAATCTATCTTCTGTAACAACAAACTTAAATTTTGCAACCATTAATTTGAAAGTGGCAACTCAGACTATGGAAGTCCAAAGAATGTGTGTACTAGTTATTTCCATGCCGTGATCTTGCAGCACCTGGATTGTACTTACGGGCCCCCTACACGTTATTCTGTTTCCATCCATCTTCTCACACTGTGGATCACATTCCACACAAACCGAACCATTCGCAAACTCTCTGTATTCCCTGGGGAAATAACAAGCAATTTAGAAATACCAGAAGACACAGAATCATAGAACAATTTCAGTTGCTAGCAAACGTGCTTATCCCACCAACTACACCTTTGAGAATTTTCAAGTTACTTCCCCATCCCACTACTTCAAATTCTGGATGAACATGCAAATGTTTGCACAGGTTAGCCAAGAGTTTCAAAATGGAGACAGATATATATTTAGAAAATGGTGCATACAATCTGCATGTGAATGCACTACTGAGTTTTATTAATTGTTTCTATAAACAAGGATATTAAAATACTTCACACTGTTTAGACGAACATGCAATATGCCTCTGCTGATTGGGAGCCACCCAGAGTTGAATACAAGATGGAAAGCTATGTAAATTTTTTAAATAATAAATAAATATAGAAATATTATCAAGATAGAAAAACTTATTTATTGAAATAAAGGAACATATTTACACATTTTTTTATCCAATTTCAACCACTACAATTCCTTCTCTCTCTGATGACTTTCTTGATACACTTAAAAGACCTCAGACTAATCATTTCTTTGTGAAAGAAAAAAAATCATCTAAAAATGCTGCTTGCATAGAAATAATGAGGAAGCTGAGGCTGTATAAATCATATATTTGGAAGCTAAAACAGTTATCACTGTTAAAGTGGTGCAATTAGTGGGAACAGCACTTGGATGATCATTTCCTATTCTTTCATCCTGGGAATAATTGCAGAGGTTGTACAGAACACCAGGCATGCATATAACCTACTGACTCAGCATTCAGAGCTGGAGTGGTCTTTTAGCTACCTAGTTGTTAAAGACAATCTGATGAAAAGGATCCTATTGCTGAGATGCTAGAGTTCCTGCTACGTGTCCCACTGAGTCTGCTGGCAAAATGGGAATTATAATAAATTCTAGACAGGGGTCTAACATCATAGCCCAATATTTTCTTGACCTCAGAAATCCAACATTATAGAAAGATCAGGAAGTATAGCAACATTTGAGTCTCATGCCTTCCCAACTGAAGTCATTTGTTACTGTAGAAAAGCCGTCTAGTAGATTCGTTTTTTATAAAGAACCATAGACCAAGTTACCGAAGATTAAAGACCAGTAAAACAGGAATATATTAATATCCTGGTATTGGCAAAAAAATAAAAGTTACTTAACTAACATTATTACTAACATATTTGACATTTAATCACATATGGAGATGGTGATAGAACAGCATTCAGCAAAGTTCAGTATATTAATTGAGGATTGATCTGATAATAGATTGACCTCCTAATTCTCTATTTTACTATTACATCTGATATAAAAAGGATATTATTAGGTCAAATGGAAGTCCATATAAAAAGAGCAAAACAGTAATCAAGACAGGTGTTTTGAGTGAATATTTCCTCAATGTTCCTTGGACAAATCTATTCTGATTGGGCTATATTGCTGAATTTTCCTTGAATAAGGAGAATGATCTTTAATGCCATCCACAGACATTATTAAATCAATGGTTGTCTGATCCCTCTCTTAGATCCTTTCAAAAAGACAGTAAGGATTAAAGTATTTTTGGTGATCTGTATTCAACACCTGCTGCTGCACCTTAGTCATAGTCTAAACCCAAAAGCTAATCTCAGAACAATCCTCAATTTTGGATATAATTTCCAATATGGTTCCTCCAGGATGAAGATGGAGCAAAATATTCCAAGACTAGCAGGAAGACAGTCAAAAGAATTTGCTTAAGTCAAAAATTAAGATGAGAAGCTCACACTCAAAGGAAGCCATAGATGATATCAGGGACACAAAATTCAGTTCTTAAAATATTTGTTTGAACCATTTCTAATGGTCTGAAATCTTTCTGGTCTTTTCTAGTTCTGACAACAGCAGCTTGTAGGGCAGATGGTACATAATTGGAGGCTATCTACTTTTGTCCCTGAGCATCAATGGACTTCAGCCATCATATCCTTGGATAGTATCTGAGAGGTATGAATAATTCTTTGCAAGGTTTGATGTACTGTAGATTGGCAAGGGTTACAATACACAATTGTTTAATAATGGAATCACCAAAATCCTTTCTTCCAATTATTCTTCAGAAATGAAGAATAGGTATATGAGAGTAGCAGTAGATGTTCGTGTGGATTTATTGTGAACTTCATTAGTTATGATGCTGACAAATTTCACTTTTTTTGTCACCTGCACATTGTTCCATCTCCAGTCTCCTTGCTTTTTAGCTGTCAGGGAGAGATGTGAAGTTTTGTCATCACTCATAAAAACCACTGAGAATTTCCTATTAGCTGACTAGCACCATACAATAATATCTCTATTTTGTAGACTTTTGCAATTTACAGATATTATCATGTTATTAAAGACAAGTAATCCATTTTCTCCATGTGGAGAAAGAAAGAAAGGCCACTTTAGAGTTTTTAAGAATTATGATATGGCTTATTATTCACCCATCCTGTCTCTCTACAAGCAAGAAAGTAGCCATCATGGTACAACTAAAAGTGCCTGGCTTATGGAGAACAAGAGGTAGAAAGGAAAAACCAAGGACAATTATAAATCATTAGATTAAGATTGTTTAGAGTTCTATTCTGCAATAATAGTTTTTTATTGTTTGCAGAGCTGTTCTTGTATATCTGAAGGACACCAGCTACGATTATAGCTGGTAAATTGTGCAAAAAGGTTTTTATTGCTGATTCTGAAAAGAAAACTCTTTCAAAGAAATTGGTTTTGATTACCAGATGCTACTTTGGATTTCCTTTATATATCTTTTGGATAGAAGCTCTCTCTTCCAGCCCTTACACCAAAATAGCAGTTAAATACAGCATTTTCACATCCTTAAAAAAATGCACACACATACATGTATATCAGGAAAAATGAGACTAAAACAATAAAATCAGAAACTGATATAAACTTCTGACAGGGTCTTCAGTATCTACAAGACTGTCAATGAGGAAGTGACAGTTTTTCTATGTAAAAGAAAAGAGAATTTCTTGCCGAAATGCAGATATTAAAAAGACCTTCTTTCTAATTTCATGCAAATGAACTATACAAGAAGAATGTGAAGTTGGCCTTAGTAAATCAGCAGGCTTCAGATAACCCAATCTTAAAGTCAGAGGTCACTAATGACATTTAGATCTCTACTGGAAAGAAACTGAAAGCTATATATAGCTTACTGACAAATGAGCTGCAGCATTCTGGTTCAATTTTAGCTTCCACATATTCTTTCCAGTCAGTCCAGTAGAGTGCATTCCAATAATCCAGTTGGAATAAAATAGCCAGACCAACATTCCCAAGAATTATACATCATTGGTTAATCAGCCCTAGTTTGGTAAAATGTCCATAGCTACCAACATTAGCTAAAAATTCAAGAACAAAGGGAATAAGAAGCTGCAAAACTGTATTTTCAAAAGGAATGCTTCCAAATTCAACTGAAGTTTCGATTTAGAGTTTTGATTTAGAACACATCTGTCATGTCAGAATTCATTTTCATTTTATTAAGTCACATCCAGTACATTATCATCTCCAGGCATTGATTCAGGAGCTTGACAGTCTCCTTGAAATGTATATTGTTGACACTGAAAATTAGATCCCAACTATTTCTCACAATTAACAAATCCCCACTGTGTAGTTCCCAACCTAGTCTCCTAAGGTGACAAAATTGTTGTGGACCCAAACTAGGTTTAAAGCTGGACTGAAATTATTTGAGGTAATATGTTTCATTCCCTGACTCACCCACCCCCTCCTTCAAGCAAGGAAACATGAGATTGAACTAGAAGATATCTCTGGTTTCTTACATTTCTGTGGGACTTCATTTGGGATTCTTTTGGGTAGATATTGAACTTCTGCATGATGCTGCACAACATTTCCCATCCAAAGTACCAGTTAGCACTTTTTATAAAGCGCTGCTGCTTTTCAATCTTCCATTTAAAACACAAGGAAATGTGTTTTTCCTTGTTCCAACTTGCTGTCTCTATTGCCCTTTCAAAAGAATAATCATCTGTTTATAGGCCAAGGTTATACCTTCCCTCCAGTCAATGCTCTAGTCCCTTTACCTACAATAATATATGTAACATTTCAAATAAACAGTACATGTAACTATATATAAATATGTATGCAGTATATGTAACATTTCAAATCATAGACCCACTACTGAATGGTCTTTTATTTTGCATCATTCTCCTACAAAAAGTCTCTGCTGACTAGCACAAGTTAGGATTACTAGTTGTTACATGATAGATGGCATCTTTTAGACACCTATGGCCAAAACATAAAAATTAGTCATTTCAAAAGTAAGAATATATTTATATAGACACATATAAATATACACAAAGCCTACAAGGAAAAATGACTTACCCTTCATAAAGGTGACAAGACTTTACACAGGTTTTTCCTCTGATGAAGTGTTTACATGATAAACACTGATCTGGCCCTGGACCCCAACATCCATTTTTTGAGCATAAATGGCTGCATATCATCCCTTCTGCAGCTGAAAAATAAAGTCAGGCACAGTCATTTATAATAACTAAATGGCAGATATAAATCCACATCTCAAATGCTTAGTTCTATCACTACAATTTAAATCCATGCATTAAAAATGGGAAGAACAGACAAGAGAAATACCTTCACAGGCTGCTCTTGGGCCAATGCATTGCAATGTGCTGCCTATGGCAGCTGCTTATCAGTAGTACTGGAAAAAGATTATGAAGAACTAACCATTCAGAGGATTATTTAATGTAACGTATTAATATCAATAATAGTGGTATTAGGTTTAAAATTTGCTGTGGCATGAAATAATCTCCTAATCAAAATGTTATTTCCTAATTTCCTTAACAAAACATTTATTTCTAGAGAGAAGAAGGCTTGGAATTAACATATTGTACCATCCTGGATAATGAGATTGTATCAATGGCATCATGAGCTGTTTTTAGAAATATTGTTCAAGAATTTTTAGGTGGAGATACCATAGAAACAGATGGGATCTGGTAAACTAAAAGTCATAAGAGAGAATTAAGTTATAAAGTTATTCAAAATTATTTTTCTCATATCACAACTGAGGTAATTGTTGATTGTTTTATTTATTGGCATATAATACCTATAAAATTATACACAGAAAGAAAACATAGCATAAATTTCCATTCTTCAAAATAAGAAAGCAAATACAAGAAATATGAAAATAGAAGATCAAACACAATTGATAAATAAAATGGGTTTTAAGATTGAGAAGCAGGTAAAAAATTGGGTACTGCTATGATAAATATGAATTGTATGTTATTTCAAAGTATCTTAAGACATGGAATGAAGTTAAAAAAGCTATGTTAAGAAAGAGAAACTACAACTGTTATTGCTGGTGAGAATTTCTGTGATAAAAATAAATGTGTTGCTGAGAATTATATTTTCATTTCAGACAATACCTGTTTTGACAACAGATGCACCATTCAAATAGTGGCAGAAATATACATATACATGTACATACTATATATACCTACTGTATATATGAATACTGTATTATAATTTGGATTTTAAAAATAATTATGTTACATGTGCCATACTGAGAATTGACATAGATAAAGACCCAGGTTGTGCCCAAAAATACCTTTATGGCTTTCAGCACAAGGAGCATTTTTGAGACAAAAAATAGGCAAATACAAATAAGTAACTTAATGTGACATACTCAAATTTTGTCAAGGGGAACATAAGATAAAATAAAGAGAAAACCAGGGGGATATAGTTGTCAATGAGTCTCTTCTATATTTTCTTTTATCATTAATTTATTAGAAAGATTAAGTTATTAAAAAGATTTAAAACAGAGAAAAGGAGTTATGATTTTGAACACTGCAAGATGAATTTGAAATAGAATTGCATACACATGATGAACGTATAATTGCTAAAGGGTATAAACTTCTTCCCTTCGTTGAAACAAAAGAACCAGTGAAAGAATGTTTCATAAAATGGGTAAAAATGTGGTTTATAATAGACAGATAGAACAATGGGAAAATACATGGCTGAAAGAATTGAAATTTACTTATGTTGTAGTCTTAAGGAGAACTTTTATAAAATAATGTACTGTTGGTATATGTCACCAAAAAAATTGTCTGAAATGTAGAAGCACACTTCAAATTTATGTTGGAAATGTGAAAAACAAGAAGGCATATTTTACTGTTTGGTAGACATGTAATAAAGCTAAAAAATTCTGGATTCAGCGATATAAACCGATACAGAGGATTTTACAAATTAATGTAGATAAATGAAACTAGAAGGTTTTCTTTTGGGAGTGATGGACAAACAATGGGACAAAAGTCATGGACCTTTGTTTTTGTACATGATAACAGCAGCAACCTTATTGTACAGGTAGTCCTCAACTTACAACCAATCACTTAACAACCATTCAAACTTACAATGAGCCTTAAAAGGGAGCCTTATGACATATAAAGCACTTCTGGCCATTGTAAAATGTCATGCCACACACAGATCCCGCATTCGTATGATTGCATTTTGGATGCAAATCTGGAAAATAAATCCTCATTCACATTCCTTTCCTCTACTCAGATGCTTGAGTAATATTCCAAAAAGATTAAATGTTCAGTAGCAAATCTCTGCTACTTTCAATTTACATTCTGTTTGTTGCTACTTATTACACGCCACCTCATGTTTAAAATATCTCTTGGTTGAGAAGCTTTAACTCTGTCTTCCTGCCACTAGAATCAATGGTTGATTGTGCTTCATTAACAAAGACACTGAATATCTGTCATGGAAGCATACTGTGCACCTGACCACATTATTATTTTCATATAGCTTGTCCTTGCCCTGCTTGAGTTGAGCATGCTCTTTCATCACTGTACTGTGATCTCTGATGCTGACACAGCATCAAATGCCTCTTTTGATCTAGTGAGCATGCCTTATCTATGGCAGAAGAGCAATTTTCATACTCTTTCCCAGAGAATAACATTGCATCTGGAGGTTAAGAAGACTCGGTGTTTCTCCAACAGTTCTAAGGCTACAGTGATCTTACAATTTCTTGAAGACAGTATGTGTCCAATGGGAAGAAAGAAACACCTGTCCCTTGATCCTAGAACTCACTCATCATGGTCTTGAAGCTACATTCTCCATCTTAAAAATGAAAACCAAAATGATTCTCCCCCATCTTAAAAGTGAAAAACAAAATTTCAGTCATCACATTTTTCTGAGGGTGTTTTTCTCTTTTCATAAATCACAATCATACATTGAAAAATGCCTGTAAGAAATTTTATTAAAATGCACACACTTTTGTGACTTATATCTAGAGTATAGCACATGAAAGTTTATGACTTTTAATAAAATTAATGACTAACATTCAGATTCAGATACTTTACTGCTCTCAGTATACTTGCAAGACATCAGTAAATAAAATAATAACATAAATAAGCAATTATGAATTCAAAGTAAGGTGTGCATCCTAAATATGCAGCCAGTAGAAAGGAATAAAGTGTAGAATTAGAACCACAATCTATTGATAAACATGTATTTATTTATTAATCATATTTCTATGCTGCCAATTTCTGAAGACTCTTGGCAGCTTACATAGGTTAGTGATTATACAT
>JANHZU010000681.1:81281-99389 GCA_032468055.1 Acrochordus granulatus
AAGACAGGGAGGCCTGGCGTAATGTAGTCCATGGGGTCGCGAAGAGTCGGACACGACTGCGCGACTGAACAACAAAAAAACCAGGATTAAAGTCTGAGAAAAATATATATGACAAAAAAATTTTTTTGTCATATATGAAAAATATATGACAAAATCTTTAACTATTGGCTGATGATAGTACAGGAGAACATACGCATCCCAGTTTTCTTTTATGCCCAATTTTTAAATAAATTGCCAAAGTAGAACTAAGTGCTACAATTATGAGAGCTAGAAAGTTTTGAGGAAAATTCTCTGAAAGACAGCTCTCTTCATAATCGTGCAAATATGGAACATAAACAGTACTGATACTGAAGTTCTTCAGCAAATACTAATAGTACTAAAACTGCACAGATTTAAAGTGAGAAATTTACTTACTTTGATTTTGGGCTCTCCACCTGGTTTATGACTGACTTGTGGAGCATCAGTATCCATATCTACTTCTGCTTTGTCATCAGCTTGACCAAGAAGTACTTGTGTCCATGCTCTCAACCCAGCTTGCAGACGAACTCCTAGTATTCTCTCAATCTAGGATGCAAATATATTCAACAACTGTATCACTTAGCAATATTTACTAATGGTTTTATTCATGTTTAAATATTTGTCTGCCAATGGTTCCACATATAATATGCAACAGGACTGTATTTATTAAATCATTTTTAAACTATGGTTTGTTGAACAAGCCATAGTGGCACAGTTCATATAATACACTAAGTCAAAATGCCTTAGGTCTGCACATACAGGTAGACCTCGCTTAACAACTGCTATGTTTAGTGACAGTTAAAAGTTACTATGGCACTGAAAAAGTAACTTTGTGGCCAATCCTCACACTTATAATCACTGCAGCATTGTCACGGTCAAGTGATCAAGATTTGGTCTCCTTGCAATTAGTGGCTATTTATGACTGTTCCAGTATCCCACAGTCACAGTTGCCATTTGCACACTTCACAACTGGCTTCTGACAAGCAGAGTCAAGGGAGAAGCTGGCAGTAAAATCAAAAGTTTCAGTCACATTTCTCACTTAATGACTGTAGAAGAAGTGATGTTGTAAGTCTATGCGGTCACATAATATCTCACTTTACAAATGTATTGTTTAGCACCAGAGTTGCCGGTTTCAAATGTGGTCATTAAGTAAGGACTACCTTTTAACACAAAACAAATATCAATATGACATAACATTTCAAAAAAATTGGGCCACTAGAAAATTCAGAGAATGGAAAATCCCCTTAAATTTTAAAATAAAATAAAATATGGTTAAGAATAAAATTTTCAACATTATTTCTGGATTACTGAAATAAGATTTGAGTTTTTAAAAATTTCAGTGTATAATAAGGAGTGATTTATACACTGATACACAATTTATATGCTGCTGAACTCCAAGAACTCTGAATGGTTTAAAAAAGGAACAAAAGTAAAATGAAAAGTTACAAGAACCTCCATTCACCACCAACAAAAATTTTCCTTGCCACTGATACACTGGATCACATAGCTAATGCAGTTTTAGCAGTGCATTTAATAATCAAGGAAAAGTATTTCTGGAAATGATGGTCTGTTAAATTCTCATTGCTTTTATCTCATACATCATTCAGTCATCCTTTTTCAATGCTCATTTATGCATGCTATCATCTGAACAGAAAAACTGATAAAAATAGTATCACTCTTATTAATCATAAGAAAATAGAGTGGATTTCAAAAAAGATTTAAGCATAAATAACATTTGTACTGGTGTGTATGTTTGCAGGTAAGATCTGCTGAATTACAATGAGGACTTTTTTAAGGTAAATGTATCAACTTGGAAGCAGCAACTGAAGATGGAAGGAAATAAAGAGAACTGTGGACTTCAATTACCTTGTCTTCAGATTTTCTTCCCAGGATATAAGCCAAAGAATGTAGGAAGACATACAGCCAGTAAAACTTACCTCCATATCTAATTTATTCACCCAGATTGGCAAATTGGAATATGAATGAAGGTTCAAATCATCCACAGCTTTCTGAACTCTATTTAAAATTTCAGAAAAAGTTTTGTGATCATACATGCATGTTTCCAAGGATCTAACTTCCAGATCTATTTTTTCTTCAATGATAAGCAAGTCATCCACCTAGAAGATAGAAAATAAGCCTTCAGGTCCTAATAATAATTTCCCAAGAAAACTACTTCAGATTCAGAAACTTTATTGGCCAAGCATGGTTAGACATGAAAGACATTGATACTTCTTTATCAATGTAATTCTACAAACATTAACGTTAAACAGCCACTTTGATCTAGTGGTGAAGGCACCGAGTTACAGTCCAGGAAACAGCCATAGGCATGAAAGCCATTTGGGTGATTTTGGGCCCCTTATTCTCTCTCAGCCCATGATATCAGGCTTGGGTGACAAGCTGATCAGTCAATTCCTGTCACAACCAGCACTTGGTTGATCTGAAAAAAACAGAGTCTGAACTTGCAGGAAATGTTAGGAAGAAAAAAAAAGCATAAATTTTATCAGCTAGGTCACCTAGGGTTTTGGTATATTTAGTAATTACAATCCATATACAACTTTGGTCTCTTGATAAATGTCTGCAGAACAAGACTTAATGAGTTTTTTTTAACTTAAAATTACTTTCTGCTCCCATCTTCTATTTTGCCCCAGTATCTGTTGAAACATGGTCACTCATCCATTTAAGACCCCAAACAAGTACAAAGAATGAAACAAGTACAAAAATAAACTAACCTTTTCCTGGAAGTTGAAGACAGTCTCTGCCAATCGCTGGACATAAGGATCAAGTTTGTAAGATTCCCACACCAGCGCAATGCCCTCTCCAATCAAAGCCTGCACTTCTTTTTTAAGACCAGCAACCAAGAGAGAAATGGTGTTTCGTTCTTCTACTTTTTCACAAGTACGTTCGTATGTGCGAACACTCTCAATCAAAGAGATGGCAAAAGGATATAGCTGATTGGCTTGGTGAGCTTTGTTGACTATTGCAAGAGGAACCCGAAATCCAAGCCACTTGAGGTTACGGACTTCTTTTGATAGTGTAATTATTTCTGGGAGGAAGTTAACCTTTAGCTTGAGGACATTTCCAGTTCTGCCTCTCACACGGGTACTCTCAATGGTAAAAATGCGACCAGAGACACCAAGATTTCGCTGCTGAACCTTCCGAGCCCAATCATCAAATATTTCTTGAGTGTTGAGTTTCATACGGAAGCTGTCTCCATCTTGTTTTAGCTTCTGCCCTTCTACATGGTTCTCCCAACCCTTCCCAAGAACATCTTCAACACGCTTCATATAAGCTGTAAGCTGCCTGTCAATTTGTTTAGCCCAGATTATAGACCCTGCTACTGGAGGCAAATCTCGAACGTGACTCATTTTGCAAGACTGACTTTGAGGATACTGAACTTTGAACTTGTCATGAAGTGATTCTATGTCATCTTTCACACGCTGGATTAATTGTGTTTGGTATTCACGGATAGCACCTCTAATATGGGGCCGAACAAACAGAGCGTTAAATCTGGAGAAGATTCTGAACATTTCATTGGCATTCTTTGCTGTACCAAGCTGATCTCTGAGGCGAGCAGTAATGCGGGTTTCAACTCTATCAATTCTTTCATCATATCGCTTCATTGCAGCTTCCCAGGCTTCTGTACCTTCTTTAGAAACATCCAACCCATCCACTTCTTTAACATTCTCATAAGCAAGATTTACTTCCTCAATTGCATTAGCATCAGCAGCATCAAACAACACTTCTGCTACTTTCATATCTTGAGGCTCAGGTACATCTCCCTGATTTTGCTGGGCTACAGCAGTAACCTATTTAAAATGACAGCAGTTAAGTGGATATTATCATACGGTATTCAGAAAAACAGGGTTTGAATACTGAAGTAAAAATAAATAAATAATAGGATTTTAATATTCAAAAGTATCTACAACAACCTGGCCTGTTCACTTAAAATCAAGATGCCACCATGCTTGCCATGAGTTTTCAGCATCTATTTTAATATGTCTTTGCAGTATGTATTCCCATAAGTCATTTATTTATTTATTAATCATAATTCTTTGCCGCCAATTTACGAAGACTCTTGGCGGCTTACATAGGTTAGCGATTATACATTTTTCTTTTATTTTACCCCATCCCCCTTGGCTGGCTGGCGATGTTCATTTCCGGGGCGTCATTCAAGACTCCTGCTCCGCCCCTGGGATGGGCGAGTTTTTCGCGCTGACTTTCGGTGTTCCATCGTGCCGAGTCTCTCCTCTGTCAATTTGCCGACCAGCAAGTTTTCCCTCCAAAAGAGGTCCCCATTAATCTACTTGCATTTTCACGTGCTTTCGAACTGCTGGGTAGGCAGGAGCTGAGGCAAGTGACGGGCGCTCACCCTGTCATGCGAAGCTTGCGGATCGAAACTGCCAGAGTGCCGGCCATTTCTGGATGACATATCTGGCGGCACTAATCTGCTGTGCCACTGCACCTCATCATGTATACCTCTTAGACAGTAATTTTGGGTTAATTTATAATTCTTTCACCTTTGTGTCCTGCAAAAAGTAAAAAGTCAGTCACTGGGACTGAAAGTTTATTACTCCAAGCTTTCAGGCTCATGCTAGAGCCTATCATCAGGGAACTTCTCTCTCTACCCTTTAAATAGCTCCTAGTTGTAGATAGGTTGTTGATTTTGATTTTTTATAATTACTGTATTAAGTTGTTAATAGTGATTTCTTTTTACCACCCTGCCCTAGGCACCTAAGTACCTTGTAAGCTGGTGGTAAATCAGCAGTCCTATTAACTGACAAGGGGCCCATCTCCCAAGCTTCAATCATTTCCCTAACTATTTTCAATCCTTGCTCAGCCAACAATCATAGAGTTGCAAAATTGAATTTATGTCCTTGTTCATTGCAATGTGAGGCTACCAATGAATTTGGGTCATTTTATCTAACTGCTCACTCATGCTCTTGTAATCTGGTGGTTAGCTTTCTCCCTGCCTGACCAACATAATTGCAGGGGTAATCTATACAGGGAATCTGGTAGATTACATATGATGTTTCTCCTGCCTCCAAGCCATCTTTGCATCACATGATTTGTCCTCCTATGGTTGCCTCTGGGCAGTGGGCAATGCCCACTTGCAAATCTTGAAAATAACATTCACCTGCTTCTGACATGTTCTTAATGTATGGCAGAGTGTGCCAAACTGTTGGTCTTTTCCCTGCCTTCTTCTCTTTTCTCCCCAGATTATTTCACAGGGATCTTGCAATAAATGCCTGTGGGTACCCATTCTATTTGAACTGTTCATGTAGGTATCTGATCTCTAGCAGTTGTGCTTGCTGAGTACTACAATGTGTCTTCATCCTGCCATATAATGTTCTAATGCAACTCTTTTTGTGTGACAATGGATAGTTGCTATTGAAATTCAACATCTGTTGAGTCTTAGTAGCCTTAACAATTACTGTAGCTTCCAGACCTCCATCTTCCCATCTACTAAGAAGATGGAATTCAATGGAGTATGAAAATCTTTGAGTGCATTTCCTTTAATGATGACAAACATGTCTACGAATCGGCACCAAAATCTCGGTGTACAACTTTGAAATTCATGATTGCCTCTGCAATTCCTCCTGATATTAGGGATCCCATGGGCATCCCCTTTATTTGCTCATACATTTCCCTTTTAAATCTAAAGAAGATTAATTAACAATATTTAGGTAGATTCATGATTTGTGTCCTTGTTAGATTGTTTTGGTCCGTATTATACTCTTCTTCCAATTTTCTATCTACCACTGTATATGCTAGGTGGGGAAGAATGGATATAAATAAGGATACTACATCAAAGGAGACCATAATCTCATCAGGAACCATGTCTAAGCCTCATAATTTTGTCAAGAATTGCGTAGATGATGTAACTGTGGTGTTTGAGGATTGAGTCAGAAAGCTTAAGCATTGTGCCAACCATTTCGCCAAGTTGCAAGTTGGTGTATCCCTTAGTGCTGCAATTGGTCTGAGGGCACTTCTGTTTTGTGTATCTTGGGGAGACTGTAAAATCTCACCAGGGCAGACTCTGTCCCTTTCATCCTCCACCATTCTTTTTCTGTTATACAGTTATGCTGTTTCTGCTGCCTGAGATAAGCATTCAACTGTGTGATCGTAGTTCTCATTTCTGATGCCTTTGCTGTCCATATGCTGAGGAATCATTAAGAGAGAGGGCTTTCCTTTTATAGTCTATATGGTTCATCACGACTGTCAAGTGCTCTTTATCTGCTGGCAGGATAATGATGTCTTGATCTTGCTTTAGGGCTTTCATGCTTCATGTCTCATTGGACTGAGCATATTCAAACAACCAACATCACTGATACTTTTTGTCTGATTGTATGTTTTTCTGGCTTTTCTATCTACAATTTGTGTCCTGGCATATAGAGTGAGTCAAGTATTCAGTTGAATTATGGCATGGGCGGGAAAAAACTGTCCTTGTGTCTGGTTCTGTTGGTATGCAATATGCTATATAGCACCATTCAGAGGGAAGACATTCAAACAAATCATGTCCAAGGTGAGAGAGGTCTGTAGATATCTTCTTCACCCTTCTCTTGACCCTCTCAATATACAGGTCCTTCATGGAGGGCAGGCCGGCTGCAATTATTCTTTCTGCAGTCCTGACTGTTTGTTGGAATCTGTACCTGTCCCGCATGGTTGCTGCACCAAACCAGACAGCAATAGATGTACAGAGGACAGACTCAGTGATTCCTCTGTAGGACTGTATCAGCAGCTCTTGAGGCAGTTTGAGCTTCTTGAGTTGACACAGGGAAGTTCATCCTCTGTTGTGCCTTCTTAATGATGGTGCTAACGTTAGCTGTCAAGCCTTGGGAGATTATAGAGCCCAGAAACTTGAAGGACTGTACTGCTGATACCGTGTTGCTGAGTATGGTAAAGTGGGGGGGAGGTGAAATCTTCCTAAAATCCACTGTCAACTCCACAGTTTTGAGCATATTCATCTCTAAGTTGTTTCAACTGCACCACAGGGCCAGCTGTTCAACGTCCCACCTGTACGCAGACTCATCACAATCTCTAATGAATGCAATGACAGTTGTGTCATTCTTAAACTTCAGAACTTTGACAGAGGAGTCCCCAGAGGTGCAGTCATTGGTGTAGAGGGAAAAGAGTAGTGGAGAAATCACACAGCCCTGAGAAGTGCTAGTACTGATTGTCCAAATACTGGATGTAACAGCCTCACCTGTTGCTTCCTGTCTGTCAGGAAGCTAGTTATCCATTTACAGGTATAAGCACAGTGAGTGGGGTTGGTTTAGGTCAACATGGCTCTCCTGCAATAAGTACTCTTCTTGGTATGCTTTTCTGTATTTCACTGGAAATAATTTAAAATCCTACACATGAAGCAAAGAGTGGTATTTTTGCATTGAAGGTGAACTAGGAAAATTGTGGTTTTTAAAACAGAAAAACAAATATACAAACAAAAAAATCCTGGTCCGTAAATTATCAACTTAGTCTTGCTGTCTCTAAAGAACTTGTGTTTCTCCTTGAGTAGCATAAAAAGATCGTCTTCACCCTACAAGTTTCCAATGTTTTCTAAGATTTTTCTTCCTCCATAACCAAAGCAAACTATAGACTGAGAATGCAATATTATTCTAATGTTATGTGCTTTAAGAATCTATTCTCATGGCCTCTCCCCTACTCTACAAGCCAGTTCAAATGAAATACATGGACAAGCTTTTGCAAAATTAAAATGTATTATTTGTTTTGCAACACTTGTCAAATGGAGAATTAATCTGACAAGGAGGTAAGTGAGTAGAACAGTATCAGCTGGGCAATGTAACATGAGTCACAAAAGCACTGATACTTTATGTCAGGATTGGTTTGAGATTATTTTGTTGTCTGAAGCAAAGCAGCAAGTAATGCCCCCTTTAACTCTGGGTGCAGATTATCCAAAACTAGCAACTCAATTTTGGCAGATGGAACAGAAAATCCTCCAAGCATCTCCCTATATCTAGCATTAACAAAATAAACCAAAGTTTATTGCCTGGAGCCTGCCCATCATAGTTCATGATGGCTATAAAACAGGTTGGTTATGTGACCAACCCAATTTTATGATTTTTGCAGTGGATGTTAAGTGAATCACCATGGTCATTAAGTGAACACTACGGCTGTTAAGCAAATTAATGGTTCACTATGGTACGGTATTGCCAAAATCAGATATAAATGCCAGCTTTTGGCAAAACCATCATAAAATGCAACCTAGTTGATGACAACCCAAAATGCAGTCCACTGGGGGGGGAACAATCAGAACTCTGAATCCAGGTTGTAAGTACCTCCAGGTAGATCTATCAAAACTTCAAACAATCACTAATCAACCAGCCCATAAGTCGAGACTACTTGTATTTAATATGTATAATGAACATATCATAAAGGCAAATCAGACAGTTCCTTAAAGGTCAAAAAAATCCAGACATGCCTGCCTTTGTCCCACAAAATATCTTGCAGAAGCAGTTACTATCAGTATTTTGGAAAATCGGTAGTGAAGCAGCTTCGCAATTAGCAAAAGATCTGAATATATCTTTAAAAATATATTCATTTAAAATGAATATATATAGTATACTCATTTTAAAGAAAATAGCAAACTTACTCAAACCATTTCTCAAACCAGTGAAATCACTTTGGCAAACAGGTTCAACTAACAATTCACAGTTGGCTTCTTCTTCTGGTTAATATACTATAATATGGTGCTATCTACAAGTAATTATGACTTTATTCATTATTTTTTATTCTGCACCCCAGCTTCCCATAGTTGGAGCTCTCTAGATGGGTTGGACACTTCTTGCCTCTTTCTGCTGGCAAAAATGGCATTTGACTAAGCAGCATCTTAATGGTGAGCCACTTAATAGTGCCTATTTAACTATCTCCTATATGCAAAGTGTTAAAGTCACCACATATTCCCACTTGGCCAGATTTCTTATATGAATTCTTATGATTATAGAAAATCATAAGCTATTTCCTCCTTTAGATAGATACACTGTGGATTAATCAATAAATCAGCTAGTATTCCTGTTGTTTTGGGTTCTTCCTCATTTGCACAAGGAACTGCGAAATGAATTTTAAAGACAGGCCCTCTCTCTTTCTATGCACTTTGATTTTTTTTTAAACTGGGACTGTTTCTGAACATTTGAGGGAGCCCTTAGTACTCTATGAAAGTCTTGAACTGATGCCTGTTGGGGATTAGCATAAATTAGCAAGATAGAGCTAATGTTTGGTCCAGAGTGACTCCACATTTAGCTTTGGATAGGGTGGAACTAACCCAGAGAGTTGATCTAATGCTGGTGATTTCCTATAAGACCTGCTATGGCTTGGATCCTTAGTACTTTTCAGTATTATTTATACCAGATAGAATATGCAATCACATATGCATGGGCTGAGAGGTTATGCTGTGGATTTCCCAAGATGTTAAATGTACAGAAGCATAGGGTGATATTCTTCACCAAAGGTCCTTTTCTCTATAATAGCTTGATTCCCTCCTAATCATTTAAGAAGATAATTTTTTCAGAGAGTTTTTGAAATGAAAGAGTAATTGCTCACAGATGGAGTTAGAAAGTTTTTAATTGATGTCTTTATTTGTGATGTGTTTGTTTATGGTTTTGCATGATGTGTACTAGTTTCATTATAGAACTGGTACACATTATGCAAAACCATGTATGCATACATAAAATATGGATCTGATTGTTCTAAATATTAAATACTTCATATATTATATGTGTCTTATCTACTCCAGTGGATTTGGGCAGCAACTTTGCTATATTCAAAGTGGGTATACACACTGAATTCCGTTCCAGCCAAGGAAGTGACATAGCATAAAATGCCAAACAGAAGAGTGGATATGGCTTGAATAAGAAAATAACTTAAATAACTTAAGAAAATAACTCTCTCTTAATTTAGCAAATTGTCATGTAGAAAACTGTAAACTGTATTAGGAATCTTGGAAAAGTCAAAATGCAACTTCCCATTCACAGAGAACATACCTTAGGCCATTCACTATTAGTTACCTTCCATTAAGTGAATGTTGTGCCATACATTGCTTGTAAATGGTGAGATAATACCCGTAACAATCTAAATCAAGGATCTATCTTATTTGGAGATTTGGGGAAAACCTTATTGAAATCAGTTTCCTCTGTATGGATTGCATTGTTACTGCAACAGAATTGTTTAATGACTTAAATCATAAAATGTTTTGTACATATACTATTTTACAATGTTTTTGTGGATGAAGTTCTTTAAATACCATCTGAAAATTGAACTAGGAAAAGTGTTTTTTTCCCAACTAAGGCCAAAACAAAAAAAAAAACCCCTTCATAAACCTATGAATAAGATTTTATTAAAATTCTTAGTCTAGCTTGTCAGTCTCTTTTATAAGTTCCACAACAACATTACTCAGTTAATTAAACAGGCAGGAGTATTGTCAATTAGATTGCAAAGATTTATACGTTTAATTGACTGAAGATGTTTATGAAAATACTGAGGTTTTCCAAATCAGAAGTGATGAAGCACTATAAAGCAGTTAGGACCTGTTTAATTTGTTAAATCAATAATTGAGCAGGTAGCTAGGTATTTTTCTGAACTATAGTTTGTTTTGCTTAGAATTGGGATTTATCTTTTTCTTACGTATGAAGCATATGTAGATAAATGTATAAAATCAAGAGAGAATTTATGAAAATATTATTAGCTAGACACAGCAAGTAATTGTAAGTTTTCTCATGCTACCTGAGAAAACTTTTGCTGAAAGTTAACTTTAGATTCATCTAATGAGTCCTCCAGCTGAGAATTTTTCTACTGAGTTCTGTGCTTATTTTGTATTGTCTCCCATGTACAATACTGTTGACACTAAAGAAATGATAAAGAGTATTCATGATGAAATTTTCCCACCAGGTTTTCTTTCTTTAAAAGAAAAGGGTCAAGCTATGAATTTACAAAATTAATTTACATCCAAATGGCCCACCTGTGGAAACTCTACACTTTGAAGTTAATTAAAACAAGATAGCAAAAAGTATTGAATTTTTTTCCTCCACAAATTCAGGTTACTTTTTTCAGATGACTGAACTGCACAATTGATAACAAGGAAACACTGCATAGATAGGTCAAACATCTAGCACACATCAATTCCCATATTCAGTACTTGGAATGTTCAATCAAATTAGAGTCAATTGAATAAAAACTTTTTTACCCAGTTCAATGAGAAATAAATAATATAAAATTCAGAAATCCTGTCTGGATTGAGATAGTTTTTCAATAGCTTGCAAGATATTCGTATCTGCATAGATGATAGCATGTCCTCTCATTGGACAATTCTTCTGCTATGTGTCCTCCCAACTTTCTATTTCAGGAAAATAACTGCCAATCACTTTCTGACCTGGATACACACATACACACACATGAAATATGGATATATGTATCTGAGTGTATATGTGCGTGTGCGTGTGAACACACAGAAAAAAAATACAAATTTAAATTGAATACACACACACACATACAAAGCATCACAATACTCCTGCATGTAGACACAACTTGGTGGTTTAATGATTTTTAGAGGCAGTTTTTCAGGAATGAAATAATAGTACCATTGTTATGACATTTATATAGACTATTTGGGAGCTTGGGGTAAAACACTACTATCTCAAATATGAGATAAAATAGTATATTGCCGAATTTATTTTATTTTTTTTAAAGCCTTAGGGAAAAATAGCTTAGGAGAAAAAAATAATACAAATAAACCTTCTTCTGAATGTTGAACTCGGAGCAGGGACAATCCTAATCTCAGAAGACAAGCTATCCCAAAATGAGGGGGTGTAACCAAGAAGGTTATGGTCCAGGCCCTCCTCCAAGAGAATGGGAACCTATAACGTTACCTCTTACTAAAAATGTATTGGGTGGACAGATTCCAGCTGGAATAGATACTTCAGAATATAATAAGGACTCAAGCCATAAAGGGATGTATGCATAGCTAACATCTTCAATTAAATGCAACCAATATGCTTTATGTTTTATGCCCAGACCTGAACTGTCTAGAAAAGATCCAGATAATCTAATTCATTTAAGATTTCTGTGGTTGCTGTCTTCCACCTTCACTATAACATACATAAAATGTGGGAGGTTAGATAAGGGACAATAGTTAATTGAAATGGGTAGCCTGAGTGGGCTTCTTGATGAAGGGACATACCATATCTTTTTTCAAGGTATGTTTATCACCCTCCTCTTAAGCACACATTCACACCTCCCAGTTTCAACTCCTTCTCTCTTCTATGGTAGCTCTGACAAACCAGGAAAAGCATTGGTTAAGCCCACAGATGGCAAAGCCAACCCCACAATAATTCAGATGTAAATAAGTTTATTGTTAAATAAACTTATCATAACAATGTAGCACAGCATAAGCACAACAAAACAAAATAATGAAAAGTACTGGAAGAAAAGAGATCAAAACAGAATAAAGTCAGAGCTATGATTAAGAATATAATATTGTGCTTTCACCAAGATTTTCTTTTATTACAAGATTTTCTAAGGCTTGTATGAAAAATATATTTGCCATCAGAAACTGATAAAACAGTTCAACATAAGTTGTCTTAAGAGTGTCCACAACACTTACATCTAACCCCGACTTCACCAGTATCCTGCTAGAACAAATAACTTTTAAATGAGTTTACTTATACAAGATTCTAAATTCCCCATAACCCAAATTGTAGCAAAATATGATGCAGTAACAGTGACTATGCAAAGTCTCCCATAATTATAACTCAATTTATTTTTGACTACTTCAATGTCATTCTATTTTATTCTATTTTATTTTACTATCTTTAGCAGTGTTTATTACCTCTGGCTCTTGGCCATAATAAGGAATGGTGCTGATGATGAAGCAACAGTGATGGGAAGGCCAGCTATGCCTGGAGGTCACTAGGTCCTATTTGTCTGCCTAATCTGCCTTACAAAGTTTATGTGAAGATTATATTGGAGGGCAATGCTATCTGTGCCAAAAATCCAGTAATATGCTGACTTTTTAATAAAAGATTTGCAAACACATGCAGAAATGGGATGAAATAAAGTTAAACCAACCCCTTTCTCCACTCTAAATCCTCAAAGATGCTATTGCAATGACAATGAGAAGCTGCCATAGATGAGAATCCTTAGTGAACAAAAAGCTGTTCTCTTGCATCCTAAAATTAAAATTCCAAATTTCTAACTCATCTTTATTCTCAAACTGCCCAGACCATTATTTTAGATGTAGAGAATCTGCACATACATCAAAGAGGAAATTGCAAATCTGAGGGAAAGTCAAAGGACAATGAGGAGGATCAGATCATCATCAAAGGATATTGACTTATTATATCTTTGTGCTGGCAAAAAAAAATGTTGTGTCTCTATTTTTGAATCTTGAAGCATTCACCCTTAAACTGTGCCCTTTAAGCAGCTGTTTATAGCAAAGCAATAGGCAGCTAATTTAAGAAAAGGATTGTGAATTCTCAGTGTAGATCCCATAGAGAGTACTGTGAATAATCCTTCTAACACCATCGGTGGCAAAGACTACAATTACAACAGCTAGAATATGAGGCAGTTGATTGGCGAAAGGTGTCCTAGCAGGGTACCCTGGAGCTTATGCAGATATACTGCAGTTGTCGGAAGACCTGTGGTTTTCTTATGCAGTTCAGCCCATGCACAGATTGACTGACAGTCCTTAGCCTGGCAAGCAACAGCATTGCTGGCCTTATTCACTATGGCACAGTCATCTTCTTGGAGATGACAGAATCTGTCACAGATGTTTATAAAGTGGGCTGCACTGACCACCAGTTCATTTCAGAATATAGGTGAAGGACCTGATTATCACCTTGAAAGCCCTACCTGTCTTTTTTCTTTGTGAACTTGCTCCTGGATGTCTGGAGAGATCAGTTGCTGCGTTCCCTTGACATTTTAAGACAGGAGGGGCTCACACTATGGTTGGACTGCAGATGTCTTATGAACTGTTGTGCTCTCTTTCTCTTTGTGTGTGTATTCTTAACTGTTGTGTTTAGGTCTTCGTGAGTCCTATTGTACTTCTTTTACATTTTGTAAATCAGTTTGAGCAGCTATTTGTAAAATATGGAATCTTAAAATGAAATAAGAGCAAATCAGTGAAGATGGGAGGAATTTTCTGCATATTTGGAGAAGACTTGAAAAGAAATCTCAATATTTTCAGGACACTTTTTAGGGACAGGAAAATCAGGCATCCTTCTTTATTTCTCCCCATTTAAAACAGAGCAAAGCAGGTTTTGTGACTGTATGAAAGGGAGATTTCATGGCAAGATGGTATATGCAGCATCCTTCCTGACATTCATTGTCGTGGTTTGGGCACATCAAGATCTCTGTCTCTGAATTCAAGTAAAGTCTATTTTAAAAGGGAATGGAAAAACTATTAATAAGGGCTAATCAAAATATGAATCCCTGTTCTTAGAAAATGCTCTTCCAAAATATTATATTCAGCAAGCCAGGTTTCACTGTCCTATCCCCATGAATATTTTTTTTCAAAAGTTTATTAAGTAATTTCTAATATATCCTACAAATACAATATTGAATATTTGTGCAAGTATTCTTGATTATTTTTTGTTTCATAAGGTAGCAAATCTCTATTTTCTAGTTTCAAACAATATATACACACACCAATAGAGAAAAAGTTCGTTCATGAAACATGAGCAAAATACTTACTGCAATTCTCAGCCCTCTTATTTCTGTGGATGACAGTTTTCTGGTTAGGAGAACTGAAGAGACTGGTCCAGTTGATGGTATGATAGTAGCATAAATTACTGTTGTCAGTTATGTAGACATTCCCAGCACTGATATGCTTCAGGGATTGGAAGTAGAGAGATCTAATTCCTTGCTGCTTGAGAATAAGCAAAGAAAGACCACTGAAAAAAGAAAAAAATAACACATCACCAAATCATTGCATTATGCATTGGAAATTTATCCTCTTACTTTAAAACGTGGAGCTAAAAGAATGGAAAAGCAATTTAATTCAGGTCCCTGCTCTCCATTTTTTAAAAAGGGGTCCTAACAGAAAAAAAACTACACAAAGCCACTCATGGTGCTCAAGAAACAGCTTCAGAAAAAGCAACCATCCAGAGGTCTGAGATAAACCAAATATGCTTCCTCTGAATCATAAAGATAGATATCATCATTATCAAGCATGACTGATCTATTCAAATGCTAAAAAATATTAGTGAGCTAATTAATGCAAACATTAGCTACCGCTTTTGCAAATTACACAGTTGTGCTTAGAGTAGGAAATGCAGTAATACAACCAAGCAAAGAATCATGCTCAATGAAGCAGCGGAACATGAAGTGAAACTTGCAATGTTTGCCGTAATCATTAGGAAGGGCCAAACAAGCCTTGTTACATGATTACTGTAGAGAGTATCTATTGGTGACCAGAATGGATTGCTTTTCTTTCTACAGTAGGAAAGAAGCTTGAACTGATTGTAAACTACTTCTACAAGTAGGAGTGCTTTTGTGTCGTCAACAATGTTTAGCAGTGTAAAAGATGAAAATCTCTGATAGGACCCAAACCTAGCTTTACAGCCTTTCAGCCCTCTCTGAGTGTGGGTGGCTAGTTCAAGATATGCTCCAAGATGAGAAAACAAAACAAAAATAGTTCATTTCTCATTATGAAAAAATGTAGACATCCAACTTACATATACAGTACTTTAAAAAGATAAAGGTTTCCCCTGCCAGTCATGACTGATTCTAGGGGGCGGTGCTCATCTCCATTTCATAGTCAGCATTGTCTGAAGATGCTTCCATGGTTATTTGTCCAGCATAGCTATATGCCAAGGCGCATGGAACCCTGTTACTTTCCCACCAAAGGTAGTACCTGTTTATCTACTTGCATTTGTACATGCTTTTGAACTGCTAGGCTGGCAAAGGCTGGGGCAGGAACAAGAGCTTTTCCCATTACATGAGTCTCAAACTCAAGCTGCTGACCTTTGGGCCAACAAGCCCAGCATCTTAACCATTTGGCCACCGCACCCCTCTGCATACATATTTGCACCTCATCAAAACATCAAAAAGGACAGGACTTGAGCTTTAGCACAATTTAAAGAGCAAAAATATGTATCTAATCATTTCCAGAGCTGTAGATTTTTCCAGGATGAGTAACCACAACTTGCTTTCCTCACCAGCTGGAGTACAACAAGGGACCTAAATGGAGAGTTGTAGTTTCACAACAAGAGGGTAGATCTAATTTTTAAAGCCTAATTTGTTTAGATCTACTAGATTTTTAGGTGAGGAATAAGAAGACCCAAGGAGGCAAAATACTATCATTTCTACCCTTAAAAACTGTTTCACTCATTTTGCAAAAATGGCCTGGAATCTGGGCTGCTGAAAATTAGTGCAAAATGACTGAAGTGTAGTTCAATTACTTTAGGAAAAAAAATGAAAATCAGCTATACTTCCTTCTCAGGTGCCTATAAATTCCACCTCTGGATTTTCCTTGTCCCTACTAATTTTCTTAGATCATTCTTTTTAATAGTAGTTTTATTAAAGATTTGAGTGCAATGGAGCAAGAGGTTAAATGCTCAGCTTTCTGGCTGGAAAGTCGGTGGCCCGAGTTCAAGACCCAGCATTGCCGTGCAGCAGGGTGAGCTCCTGCTGTTCCTCCTTAGCTCCTGCCAACCTAGTGATTCAAAAGCTTGCAAACACGAGTAGATAAATAGGTACCACTTCCTCCAACAAGAAAGGTAACAGTGTCCATGTGCCTTGGGCATCTAGTCATGCTGGCCACATGACCATGGAAGCATCTTCAGATGAACACTGGCTCTTCGGCTTAGAAATGGGCAATGCACCCTAGAGTCAGTCACGACTGGCAGGGTCACCTTTACCTTTTTATTAAAGATTATGACTACAACAATAAAAACTAATACAAAACTCGTAGGTGAAGAAAAGGGGAAAAAAAGAAAAAAATAGGAATATAATAAAGAACAAGAAATATATAAAGATATGATTTTCTTCTTCATCACAAGTGGAAACCATTTTAGTAACTTATTGCCTTCTCTTAAAATACAACAAAATACAGTACAATACTGACTTTTTGTCAGATCCAGCCCAAGAACAACATAGAACAATCCAGCCAAAGTTCATTTCTTTATTTGATTATATCCAATAAACAGACTCTTGCCAGACTAACCTTTCACTACTCTCACCCCAACAAATACACCCTGGGAGATTCTAGGGAATGGCTATACCTAACTCTCTTCCTCTGTCTCCTCTCCAGCTCTGGGCTGTGTTACTTCTTCTCTCACCCCTACCTCCTTGGGTTATAGAGAGCACAGAGGGACAATGAAGTCAACTATCCTGGCCTGCTGTTGCATATTTGTCACATGTCTGACTTAGGCTTAACGACATCCATACTGGATGTACACACACCATTTCCAGCTAGCCACATGGGATTTTGTATACATTTGCCCAATTTATGGTCATGTTTGTGTATCTAACTATCTCAGTAGTATGTGGGAGGAAGAACTAAATTAATCCATATTCAGAGCAATTGTCATGAAATTATATAGTATTACTCTTGTACCATTGTATTCAATAATAAGAAAAGGAAAAACCTTAGTTAATATTGCAATGATCAAGGGAGGAAATTGTAGAGTCATGCTTGATATAAGAGGGCTTTATGAAACAGGAGACATTTATATAATTTATGTACAAATGGAAGCAAATTTATAATTTCTATGTAGATAGCTTTCATTTTGTCTTATGATTTTTATCCTTCTGTGTAGCTAATCATTTTCTTAACATCAAGGAAACTATTAAGCTCTGTAAAATGGAAACAACTATGTAATTTTTCCAAGTAAAAACTAGTAAATCTAAATTCTGCCTTTAATTCTATTAGATTCTTTTTTAAAAAGAAAATAATTATCTTCCAGTTCTTCTAGATAAAAATCAAAAGCCATCTGATTACAACTGAAATATCTAAATGTTTACTACTTGTAATGACTGTTGTTCACATGATACATATCATATTGATACACTGGTTCAAGCCTCTTCTGTTTTGGTGGATTTTCTTTCCCTTAAAGCAATGCAACAAAGTTTAAAAAACAGGCA
>JANHZU010000681.1:103104-113355 GCA_032468055.1 Acrochordus granulatus
TCGTTCCATGTCCAGTTCTAACTGTTGCTTCTTGACCAGCATACAAGTTTCTCAGGAGACAGATAAGGTGGTCTGGTAGTCCCAACTCTTTTAGAATTTGCCACATTTGGTTGTAATCCACACAGTCAAAGGCTTTAGCGTAGTCAATGAAGCAGAAGTAGGTGTTTTTCTGGAATTCCCTCACTTTTCATCTTAGGGGAATGGAATGCTAAAATAGGAAGTCAAAAGTTAACTGGAATAAGAGGCAAGTTTGGCCTTGGAGTACAAAATGAAGCAGGGCGAGGGCTAACAGAGGTCTGTGAAGACAAAACACTCGTCATAACAAATATACTTTTTCAACAACCAAAAAGTCGAGTCTAAACATGGACATCATTAGATGATCAACACCAAAATCAGATTGATTATATTCTTTGCAGTCAAAGACGGAGCAGCTCTATACAATCAGTAAAAACAAGACCTGGAGCTGACTGACTGTGGCTCAGATTATGAGCTTCTTATTGAGAAATTGAGGCTGAAATTGAGGAGTGTAGGAAAAACCACTATGCCATTCAAATATGACCTTGATGATTTTCCCTTATGAATATACAATGAAAGTGAGGAATACATTTAAGGGATTAGATCTGGTAAGCAGAGTGCCTGAAGAACTATGGATGGAGGTAATATTGTACAAGAGGTAACGACTAAAACCATCCCAAAGAAACAGAAATGCAAAGAAGCAAAGTGGCTGTCTGATGAGGCTTTAGAAATAGCCGAGGAAAGAAGGAAAGTGAAAGGCAAGAGAGAGAGAGAAAGATGTACCCAACTGAATGCAGATTTCCAGAGAATAGCAAGGAGAGATAAGAAGGCCTTCTTAAATGAATAATGCGAAGAAATAGAGGAAAACAATTGAGTGGGAAAATCAGAGATATCTTTCATGCAAAGATGAGCATGATAAAGGACAAAAATGGTAGGGACCTAAGAGAAACAGAAGAGATTAAGAAGAGGTGGGAAGAATACACAGAAGACCTGTACAGAAAAGATCTAAATGTTATAACCATAATGGTGTGGTTGTTGACTTAGAGCCGGACATCCTGGAGTGTGAAGTCAAGTGGGCGTTAGGAAGCACGACTAACAACAAAGCTAGCAGATGTAATGGCATTCCAGCTGAACTGTTTACAATCCTAAAAGATTATGCTTTTAAAGTGCTTCACTCAATATGCCAGTAAATTTGGAAAACTGGACAGTGGCCAAAGGGTTGGAAAAGGTCAGTTTATGTTCCAATTCCAAAGAATTTCAATGTTGAAAAATGTTCCAACATTTGCAATACAGTTGCACTCATTTCACACGCTGGCAAGGTTATGCTCAAAATACTACAAGCTAGACTTCAGCAGTATGTGAATCAAGCACTACCAGATGTACAAACTGGGTTTTGAAGAGGCAGAGGAACTAGAGATCAAATTGCCAACATTCTCTGGATCATGGAAAAAGTGAGGGAATTCCAGAAAAACATCAACTTCTGCTTCATTGACTACACTAAAGACTTTGATTGTGTGGATCACAACAACCTGTGGCAAATTCTTAAAGAGAGAGGAATATCTTACCTCTCTCCTAAGAACCTGTATGCAGATCAATAAGCAACAGTTAAGAACTAGCCATGGAACAAGTGAGTGATTGAAACTTGGGTAAGGAGTATGACAAGGTTGTATATTGTCACCCTGCTTATTTAACTTATATGCAGAGAACATTATGCGAAATGCCAGGCTGGATGAATCACCAGCTGGAATATGAATCACCAGCTGGAATTAAGATTGCCGGAAGAAACAACAACAATCACATATGCAGATGATACCACTATAATGGCAGAAAGTGAAGAGGAACTAAAGAGCCTCTTGATGAGGGTGAAAGAAGAGAGTGCAAAAACTAGTTTGAAACTCAACATTAAAAAAATTAAGCTCTTGGCAACCAATACCATCCCTTCTTCCAAATAGAAGGGGACTAAATGGAAGCAGTGGCAGATTTTACCTTCTTGGGCTCCCAGATCACTGTAGATTGTGACTGTCGCCATGAAATCAAAAGATACTTGCTCCTTGGGAGGAAAGCTATGGCAAACTTAGCATATTAAAAAGCAGAGACAGGTCTGCATAGTCAAGGCTATGGTTTTCCCAGCAACAATGTACAGCTGTGAAAGTTGAACCATAAGGAAGGATGAGCACTGAAGAATTGACGCCTTCAAATTTCGGTCCTTGAAAAGACTCTTGAGAGTCCTTTGGACTGCCAGGAGATCAAACCAGTCAATGCTAAAAGAAATCAACCCTGATTGCTCATTGGAGGGATAGATATTGAAGCTGAAGCTCAAGTAATTTGGCCACCGAATGCAAAGAGAGGACTCACTGGAGAAGACTGTGATGGTGGGAAAGACTGAAGGCAAAAGGAGAAGGGGACGGCAGAGGATGAAGTGATTAGATAGCATTGTAGATACGATGGGTGTGAATTTGGGTGGACTCCAAGAGGCAGTGCAGGACAGGGAGGCCTGGTATGCTGTGGTCCCATGAGATCACAAAGAGTTGGACATGACTGAGCAACTGAACAACAATAACAACATTAAGGAATCTGACTTTTAAATCACTTCAGATTTCATATGGCAGGACAGACTTGAAATACAGTTCAATGGTCAGTTAAATATATACAAACAAAAGAGATATCAGAAAAAGTCCTGGAAAATGCTCACAGGTCTTTCAATAACCAGCCATTATCCACAGGATTAATGGCACAATTTCCACATATATAACACACACCCCAAATCATAATTCAGCCCTTTCCCCTTTGTATTATGCCACATAGAAAATAAAAAGCAATTTCCTAAACATTTCCTCACAATTTTATATGAGTTCCTTAATAACTTTATATATATTGTATATTTTCCCCTTCTCATGGACCAGTATATCTATATGATGTCAAGAGTTGTCACATAATCTATATGACAACTCTTGGCAACATATATGCAAAAGATAAATGAAGCTTGATAAATTTGTACAGATTAACCTTTCATAATCATTCATAGCCAGTTTCCTAAAAATTCAGTAAGTTCCTTGCAATTAAGGAAAAGAGTAGTCATATTAATACTAATATTTTCTACTTATATACTGTAGTGATTTAAAATGCTGAAGCAAATATATTACCCAAATATAATGATTAACATAGATAATTATTTCTATATTGAAAAACAGAGGAAAGAACTAAGCCAAAAGGTCAGTTCAGGTAGTCTTCGACTTACAGCCACAATTGGGAGCAGAATTTCCAATATAAGTCATTGTGATCATAAGGTGAATCATCAAATGACTGATTTTGTGACCATTTTTACACTAGTCATAAGTTGAGTCACTACAGTCATAAGTGCAAATCCAACTTAACCAATTTTTTTTTGCCACAAACCAGCAAAAACATTGCAAATTGCGATCATGTGACTACAGAATGCTGCAACCGGTCGTAAATGTAATGGGTTGCCAATTGCCCAAATTGTGATCATGCAACCATGGGGGCAGAGTAATAGTCATAAGTTCTAACTGAGATCATAAATGACTTTTTTAAGAGACTATCATTAATTCAAACAATTGTTAAGCAAATAATCATAAATGGAGGGACTACCTGTACTTTATCAGGGCCATCTTGTGAATTCAGGGTCCAAGAAGGAAAATAAATTAAGATTTTTTTCATATTTTTATCATGCTGCAATGTTAGCTTTTAAAGCACATGTTCAAAAAGAAACAAACAAATGCATGACGTTCAAATTATGCATGTTACCTGTTATCTCTCTCACTGTTTGGAAGACATGTAAGTTCTGGGGGTCAATCGCTTCAATTGTGTGATATGGATCCCTGGAAGATAGCAATTTGCAGTACTTTGAGTATACAATTATGCTGATGGATTTACACCAAATTTTGTATGGTTTCAACATCCTATGAAAACAGTCAACCTGTTTTCATAGGATGTTGAAAACTGCAAGTGAGTTTAATCAGGAAGATAGTACTGTGCCAAATTAAATTACGATAAATCCCATCACATCTTCAATTGCAGCTGCCAACCTGTCTGAATCTGCATAAGTCTCCAACTTCTTCCATCTGCTCACCAAGCTCCAAACCTTTCCAAGGTCCCTGGCTCCATTGGCAGCAAAAGGAAGTTGCCCTCCCCATATGCCAGTGGTAAATTCAGCTGGGGAATGCAGTCTTCCAAAAGGAATGGCAGAGGTCAGTAATCCTTCACACAATTACATTGTCCATGCATAGTTGATTCTAGTGAGGGAATCAATGCTCCTTTCTTCTTCCTTCCTGTTCTCTCCCATTGGAATGAAAGCATTTAGCTAAGTGGATTTGGTAAATGCAGCTGACTTAAACTGTTTTTGTGGGAGGAAAGAGAAGAAAGGAGAGGAACATGAAGCTGAATTGTTTTCCAACTCATATTAAAATTTCTTACGTTGCCATTATGTTCATCTTACATTTCTAAATGGTGTATTATACAGTCTTGGCAGAATGAATGCTGTTCTTGCCAGCACTGATTCTGCTGCTCATGTTTCCATCTGTTAGAGCTAATAAAAACACAAAATAGCATAGCTTATTCGATAAGTCAGAATTTATCTTCATAGTTATTATATTTTCTTTGGAATCAGTCTTTTGTTCCATAAAATTTAATTCTTATCTGTTAAATATTTCTGACTAAAAAAAAAGTCAACCTGCTTTCATAGGATGTTGAAAACTGCAAGTGAGTTTAATTGTATTTATTTAAATGAATGCATGTAATTGATTTGCTTTTAAATACCTGCTGAAACCAGTAAGTGTCCCCTAGCATCTGGGTGCATTAATTCAGGGTTAAAATCTTAATAAAATTATATCAAAATTCTTATGCAGGCATAAGACACTATAATTTCAACAATGTGTAAGCTAATCTGCCCTGATGGCCAGTAAAGAAACAGATAAATTGATATTTTTGGAAGTATGCACATACCATTTGTATGCGTCTAAACAATAAAAAGATGACACCAAGCTTTAAAACTGAGTTGTTACTAGGTTTGGATTATAAGATTGTCACTCCAGATTTCCAAGGAAGAGATCAACCCCATTTCCACTTCTAACCAGCCTCCTCTGAAGCTTCATAGATGCCAGTACAGAAGGGAAAAAAGGGAGGAATTGATCTCTCAATTCAGCAAATCACCTGGTCCTTGTTTGCTGCTAGTACTAGAATTGGAGAGCTGCAAGAAAGTGAGGGCGAAAATAAACTTGGGAAACTGCAAATCTAAATTAATCTAGGAAATATATCAGGTAACCTAGAACTCAAACCCAAAGAAGTATTTGGAGAGGGAGAAATAAAATATCTTCACGTGTACAATTGATTTGTACAATTGATTTTGAAAGTAGACCACTTATTTGGATCTGGATATTTTCACACAACCATCATGCACATGTTTTGATTACTTCAGGAATTCAGGAATTTCAGTAGTCCTTGAGATAAAATTCTGATGAGAAGGGAATATAATGGATGAATGAATTATAGGCTAAAATATAGCTACCCCATCTATATTACAAAACTCCAGTTTATACAGAATTATAAAATTTTTATAGTATCTGGCAATCATTTTCAGTTTGTAGCCCAGATATCATAGCTGTAGAAATCTGCCTAAAAATGTGACTACCTTATTATTTTTTAATGTTTCAGTGCAATAAGTATCAAGACAAAAAAGAAAAAAGAAATTGAAATCAATATCCTCATCCCACCCTAACATTTGGCAGCAGACAAATATTTCTTTGCTATTCTTCATTTAGAGAAAAATAATATATATAGGAAAGTTTGAGGGGTATTCAGTTATGTATCACTATAGGTACATAAAGTAAGTCTGGGGAATAGGCTGGGACAAAATAGAAACCAACATTAAGAATTCAGTGAAACAGTTGAGAAATGGAATCATTCCCAATCTTTATTCTAAGGTTGAAAGGAGTGCAATAAATCAAGGGTTTAAAATCCAATATAAGACAATAAAAACTATTGAGATTTCACACTCACTATTTAAAATCTGTTTTATGAGATCAGTTTCATCCAGATTACATTTTTCATTGTTGTTTTTGTTCAGGGTACATTTGCTGTGAAAGGACTGCCATCTGGAAGGAAACTATGCTTTGAAGCAAGCATGTACAGTTCAGAATTTGTATTTTTTAAATAAAAAGGCACTCCATGTATCAGGAACTCAAATTATGGTTTATCAATCATAATCAGACAGACTGATTTCCAGTCACCCAGCAAACTGCACTACTGAAACAGAACTGAGTCACATTTAATCTATTTAGTTCCTTCTCTGAAGGAGATGGGCAGTTCAAAATGTGAAAAATAGTTTTATTTTCCAAATATTATATAAAGTACCATGCAGAAACATTTTGCTGCAATTTTAATGTTTCTCTTCCTGTCTTGTGAATTTCTGGGCCTATGCTATTACTAATCCAGTTCCCATACTAATTAAATATGATTAAAACAGCAATTATTATGTGCTTTTGTTTATAGTTACCTAAACCTATAGATAACTTTAGAAATCCCTGAGAATAGCTACAGTTGTCTTAGAACTGTATTTGAAAAATAGACAACAAATGTCATGTAATTATCTCATGTGTGATAACTGATATAAGCTAAACCAAAATTCATGTACTTTATAGGTAGAACAAAATCACCACATTTTAAAGGTCACAATGTGCACCTCTTGTTTCTAAATTTAGCATCTATGTTAAGTAACAGCTTCCCCAAACCATATTAGTGATCCAGGAATTGGAGGAGAGAAGAGAAAAACCACATACAAAATTATTGCAATTAATTAAACTGAATCAATAATTAATTAAAGTTACAGTATCCTAGTGTCATTTATGCCATTCATTACATAGTTAATTTTTGGAACACTGACGAAAGCAAAGGTTATCAATATTTTAGCCAGCAAGTACTAAAGTATTTATAATTCCTCAGATATAAATTATAATGACACAACACTATAATTTCTAATCCTACAATCAAATCACTGAAGCCTTTTGAAATGTGCTCTCATGATATTTAAGTCAATTAAAATAAATTATTTATTATTATTGGGTACCAGCTCTTGAAAAGATTCTTGGTCACTGATTCAAGATGATATGCAAATACACTTAACTGAGGAAAACTAGTATACATATTACTATATAGTACTCTTTTTTGTCTTTACCCTTAAAGTTAGTATCTTCAAAAACTCAGGCATGATGTAGTCTATTTTTATGCTGATGATGTAAATTTGTGCTTTTCTTTTGGACAATAGTCATGTTCCTGCAATATTGAGGCAAACTCTATCAACTCACTAAATTGTGCTTTAAATAACTTATAAGAAAATACATATCATAACCTATTGTAGGTTATGTGGGGGTTTGTTTATTATGGATGTTTTAATTTGAATGGTTTGTGTATACTCTTAGTTATTTTGAATTACCAAGAATCTGGGTGATTGTTATACCTATAGACCAGGTAGATAGATAGGTAGGCAAACAGACAAATGGATGGAAGGATGAATGGATGGATGGTGGTTCCAATTCCAATTCTTATATATGATACCTGATGTGAAAGACGTTTTTGCTAATTTTAGCAACAATGATAATGCTTAATGCTTTTCCAACTTAATGGATAAACTGCTTGGCTTTGAATAATGCAATAGCCTCCCCATCCTAAAGCTTATTTTTATTCTAATAGGTTTCATTTCAATTTTCAAAACTTAAAAATTTTCCTATAGCTCTGGATGTGTCTCTATTTTTGCTCAGTACATTTCTTCCAACAGTACTGACTCATTCTAATTGGACTCAGAAACATTGAAATAATTTTGATCAATCCACAGTAGAACCCAAAATTGAGATAGTAGCATGGGGCATCTTTATTTTAATGTCAAAGTGTGGTAATCAAAAGTTTCTTTATGATGTTACTTTATCAACTTCTATGTTTAAAAATTGGGATATGGGATGAACCCACTACATGGCTTCTCCTAGATATGGAACTTCACTAGTGTCCAGAAGAAACAAAATTGGCCTGATATTTCATCTCAGCATTGAATGGCAAAATGCTGCATAGTATAATTGGATTAAAAAACAACAAACTTTGGTGTTAACATGTTGCAATATTTTGCACTCACCCACGAATTCCAGTGACAAGGAAGATCAAGTTCCCATTGATCTTGGTGCAGTTGGTAAATTTGTCAATGTTACTAGAGTCCACAGTTTGAGCATACATCAAGCTTCCTGTGCCTATGCCATCACATGCTGTGAAAATAACAACCTTGTAAAATATGCAATCATATACATGGATTCTTTTATATAAGTGAGTACAAGATGGATGACAACCTAGACTAAACTGTAATTAGTGGAGGGGGCAAAATGGTGAGCCTAAGGTAAGACTAAGAATGTGACGTCTACATTTTAGAATAAAGATCAGTCACAGAAAAAGTGCAGCTATATTTCTAGTAGAAGGTCACTTACATAGAAAAATGTTCCCAAAGTTCTAATTGTAGGAGCTTATGACACGTGTAACACAACTGAATGGAGTGATCAAGGCAACAACACTACAGAAGTGAACTGGGACAGCTGCTGTACAAGTATACTATATTATGAACTGTTAAGTAATAATTGCTAATAATAGTGAGAAAAGAATCAGAGAAAAAATTATTCTGTCAAGAAAATATCTGCATTTAATTTTTCTCAGTTGATGTACAATCCTTTGGTTAAGAATAGCACATTAGTTTCTAAAGTCATATATTCCAGGGGCTTCTGACATAAATCTTCACCTTTGCACTTATATCTTTCATGTCAAAAGAAATAATCTAAAAAAAATCACTATTTCATCCATGCTTAGCCCTGAACATAATATAAACCCAAGTTATTTTCAGAAATACTTTATAAGACAATCTACAGAATGCCTTGACTTTGCACACATGATTGTGTATTGCTATACAAGTCCTCATTTACAGTAACAGTACTAGAAATGATACGCAAAGATACAAACCATTCAAAACGAAGTAAAGGAATATGCTATAGAACCCTTCTGGCTACAACTCTTTTCAGAGTTACAATGGAGCAATACTAATGTTTAAAATCCATTAAAAAAAACTAGTTGATACCAAAACAACAAAAGCATGGGTGAAACTTTACAGTTCTTCAAACTTTACTAAAAATCCAGAATCTTTTTAGGTATCTTGAGCTTTCCTCCCAAATCTTTTTGGTATAGTTTATTAAATGAATTATTTGACCCTGTACAATAAAAAGGGTTTGCTTCTCAAAACAACTGTAAACCTCATAGAGGAGAAAAATATTTGATTCAATACTTCTAAATAGAATGTTACAGGGCTCAAATCCTTCATATCTTCAGATAAGGCTCATAAAACTGATTGTTCCTCCTATAGATATGCAATTGCATGCAAAGTTTGGGCAACCTTAGTCAAGTTGTATGCTTCTATGAATCCCAATCAATACTTAGTCCAGACTCTTACTGACTGACTTGTTTGGCAGTCATTGGAAGTTACAACAGTATGTACCCAATCTTCACATGTGTGACTATTGGAAGTGTTCTTGAATCTGCAAATAACAGCATCTCAGTATAACTGCATTCACTTTTCAGGAAATGTCGTATTTAATTTTGTACCATGATTACAGATTACAGCAAGATATAATCTAACCAAGTATGCCTGCACTTTTGCCTGCAATCATTGCTCCTCATAGATAACAATATTTGAAAGAGTATCTTAACCATGGGGAAATCTCCTAATTATAGACATGACTAGCTCATACAAAGAAACAAATTCAATCCCCATGATTCTGAGCTAAATATATCAAATATTTTCACGTGTAGTTTTCTACTAAAGTTGATAATTCTCTTTGAACATATTTAAGATGCATAGATCGGTAGAAACTGCATGAAATAGATATGGCATTAAACAACATTTCTCAAGCAATAAGTTGATGAAGATTCTCAGTCACCCAGAATTCTTAGTCTGAAGATTAAGTTATGGCAACTGGACTTCTTTTCTTGTTGCTTTGAAACATTTCATTGCTTATCCAAGTAGCTTCTTCAGTCTCAAGTAACATATTAGAAATTATCCATCCCAGAAAGCCTTACTATATATTTGAGTATGTCTTGATATTTAAATATGTCCTTAATATTCTCAATGTGCTTGCCTAAATGTGTGACGTTTTCAAATTGAGCAGAGAATGGGGCCCTTCTCCTTTCCCCCCTTTACAC
>JANHZU010000681.1:129858-145571 GCA_032468055.1 Acrochordus granulatus
CCTCCCCACTGGGTCCTGGAGGCCTGGGGCCTGCTCCTAACTTCCCATCACCCATTGTACACTTACCTTCTGAAGATTTCCAAACGTCATGTTTGGCAAAGCCACTCATCCCTGGGCTGGGTGGCTGCCTCCCAGAAGCAGCTACCATTTTCAGCATGCCAACAATTCCTTGTGAAAATTGTGGCTGCTCTTGGAGCTTTCTACTGCAGGCCTCTCCTAGCTCTTCCTAGGCTTAGGGGAAGCCATCCCCCTGCATGCAAAGGCAGAAGCTGTGGGACCAGCTTCCCAAAACCTTTCCCTTATTTTTATCCCTCCCCTCCCCACAAACCCACATTTCTCAATAGAGAAAACAGAAAAAAAAACTAGGAGGGACCAACTTCTTACTTTTCTCCCTCCCCTATTACCTGCTGAACTTAAATTTTCCACCTTTATCCTACAATCTCAATTCCTGTTAACCACCTCATTTGCTAAATTTACTGCATGCCTGAAAAGAGGATGACAAAATCTGTAAGTTACTTATAATGATGAGTGACTGTCAGGATGAAGACTAGAGGAAAGGAAGGAAAGAAGGAAAATCTTTCTGCAGCTTGTTTGTGTTGACAGGCTGAAGAAACACTTTGCAAAGCCAGCTAGAGCACAAGTGCAACAAATGGTTGCAGCAGCAACTGGGTCCAAAAGGGAGTCAGACAAGTAGCAAATAGATTTCTGAAGAAGGCTTCTCATGGTCAAGCATGGAGATTTTTAGGAAGCCTCTTCATATTGGAATGCATTGCTCGGTCCTAATCTAGTTGGCCTCTTCCCTCCTGCTGGCTATTTTTGGTTTTGCAAAGCTTTTTGCTGCTTGTCTACCTCCTTTACAGATCCAGATGGGTAGCAGGCCTCCCATACCCACGAGACACCCCGTGTCTTTCTTTCTTAAAGAAAGATTCAAGTCTAAATGTATAGCATAATCTGTTTTACTCATTCAGGACTGTACTGCTTATTTCTATATCATGCTAAGGTTATGAGTGAGAAAAAAAGCTTTTATCACATAATTATTTGATAAAAACTTTTTGATAATGCATACTGATTTGAGTTAATGTTTTCTTTTCACTTTAAAATTATTTCTAATTCAAATATACTTACAACTCTGGCATTGGTCTGCTGAAGGTCCCCAGCATCGATTTCCACAGGATTTGTGACACTGTCCACCTTTAGAAAGAGTAGAAACAAGATTAATAGATGATTGACAGCCTATTTTCTTCAGTGCTTTTAAGCTTCATTCCAGAATAATTCCTAAGGTAATCTAGTATGGCATTTTTATGAGATCGTTATCTTTTACCATTAATGTAAGATAGACAAGAAAAAGGTAATTTATGGTAGAATTATGGATCCTGGTGCACTATTTTATCTTAGATGGCTGCTGTAGAAATTTAAATGCCTCACTATTAAAATCTTTTCCCAACTCTACCTCTGCATGAGATTACCAACCAAAAAAGGGAAGAAAATGGGCAGTTTGAAAATATGAAATAAAAAATAAGAAAGAAGGTAATGTAGAGAGAAGGCATTATCAAGTGGAAAGAAAGATAAAAACCTAAAACCCAGTAATCCAAATTTCACGATGGAACATCACTATGACTAGAAACATCTGCCTTAGCACCTTCTATGGATGGTGCCTCTCTGGTTTTATTTTGTTTAATTTAGTTTTTTAAAATTACGCTCATGTTAATGGGAGACCAGTTTGCTAGAGAAAAGCAACAAATTTATTTTCAATAATGTATCTAGAGTCTTCTGCTCTAGAGTAATTTTTCAAAAATAAAACAGGTGGAAAGCTTATTCTATTGCTTGGAAATAGAGAATCATAGTGTTGGAAGAGGTCATTCAATACCTGTTCAATATAGGAGCCCAAATTAATGCATCCTAGACAGTTGGCCATCAGCCTTACTTGGGTACATGCAGTGAAGAGGAGTCTATCATATCTTTGGATAATTGGTCCCACTTTAAAACATGCTCAATGGATGCTTATTCTAATATGTATTCTAAATATTTCTGTGCCAGAAATCACTGGGTAGTGACATAGAAAAACATCTTTGATTGAACCAATTGAATATTTGATACCAAGACCAATCACAGCTTGATACACAGAGCAGGTAGTTATGATCAGACAGTGCCATCTTAACTGCAATGCCACTTTCTGGCAAATCCTGAATTTCTCTGTCTTCCTTTTCTTTATGCAGATGTACCAAATAAGTGTCATGTCCAAGGCCTATAATTTGAGGACAAAGTTACAGTTCTATATTCCTATGAAAATTACACTGATTTGTTTATCTCTCTAAACATTATGTTTGCATATTAAACTTGTCTATTTGTTCATTTCTCCATGAGAAATTATCTGCACTGTCTTGCTTCTGCATTTCTATAGAATTCCAGAAATGAGAGAACATAAACTTATTTTCTTCTTTCCTTTTGGCCACCCCAAGTTTCAAAAATGATGAAGCAATTTTCTAGAAAGAAGAGCTAAGACATGAGTTTCGAGGAGATCAAACAAGTCTTCTGGGATAAAATGAAGAGATGATATAAATTCCAAGAGATGAAACCTAAATTTTAGCTTCCTTTCCTTTTCTTAACAGTCCAGATGGTAATATTTTACATGTTAGATAGCTTGAATGTTTCAAACACTGTTTTGTTAGGAATTAGGTTCCTTAATGCTGCAACTAAAGACTAAATATTTCTGCTATGTAGAGAAAGATGTTTTGTTAAGAACACATCAACAGATCAAGGAGAATATATACTCAACCAAATGTCATCAATTTCTGTCAACTACATAATATTGATAGAATTTACTCATTATGTTATACAAATGTTGTACATGTATGCTAACCACCACACTAAAACATCAATTCCAAAGTTCATTTAAGACAATTATAAGAACTTTTCATATCAACATGTACTGTTCTGCTATTGTCTGGCATCTGTTTATTGGGATCAGGACTTCTATCATAGTTCTGACATGCAAGCTAATTTTTATTGAGAGGAAAGAAATATCACCTGGAACAAAGAATAAAACAACTTGTAACAATGACCACTGATATTACACAATTCCTGAAGCACTCTATAGAAGCTAGATTTTCCAAATTGCTTTAGAAAATAAGTTATTAGGAATGAGGGAAGGTAAGGAAATAGTGAAGATTTATAACAGACGTTGTAAAATAAATTGGGAATAAACACATAAGTGTAAGTGAAGACTTGTAAATACTCTGTTCAGATCTATTCTCTCTCATACACAAGGAACATTGTTTTGACTGATCCAAATTGGAAATATTTCAGTTTGAAAAACAAAGAAACATACGCTCACTGGGAATACTATCCACTAAAGTACAATCTTATGCTTCTGGCAAAATTAAATGCTATTGATTTTAGGATGAGGTTGCGCTTTAAATAATATTTTCAGTTCATTATGACATAATCCAAAAAATAGCCTCAGACCTCAGAAACCACTTCCTGCTTATACTGATTCTGGAGGCTAATTTGACTTGGGACTCATCCAATTTGTATGGACAACTCTTATTTCGGACTATCACTCGCAATCAAATGATTCACTTTTTCTGTGTGTGTTGCTATTGAACAGAATTGTAGTTTTCAAGACTATTTCTTTAAAACTAGATTTATAAAGTCAAAAAATGGGAGGGATGGATGGATGGATGGACGGACGGACGGACGGACGGACAAGACAGACAGACAGATAGATAGATAATCCTTTCCAGGATGAAATAACGATTGCAGTCAAGTAGGTGTTCTGAAGAGGGAGAAGATTTATTTGGTGTTTTTGAAATAATTTTCTTCCATTTTTAAGGGTGTATGTATGTGTTTATCTGTGAGTTTAGTGTTGATTTGTTTGTTTTAGTGTGAGGAGTTTTGTGTTTATATGTGGTCTGTATATTTTGGCCGATGTGCATATATGACTGCAATCTGAGGATTTCTCTGAGCACTGCCTTCAGTGAAACAGATCCTGGTTAAGCTTTACAAGTGCAAATAGATGATTCAGTATTTGGTGCACAGACGCTCCAAATAGTGTTTCATACATTTATTCTATTGGTTTAACTATTTATGCTGGATGTTTTTCTCCATCATGCTTGCCCATTTTCCTCCATTAATAGCAGCCGTTTTATTAATTGTTAATCTTTTCTATGGGCATCAAATTTCTGTGTTTTTGGCCTTCAGTATAAGAGCAAATAGCCAAACTTCCAAATTTCACCCAGCCCTCAGTATTTCAATGACTACTAAGGAAAAATGATGATACAATTACTGTCAAAGAACTATACATGGAAAATATTATAAACTATGCTTTATTTTTTAAACTAGAAATCTATAGAAGTTCAACTCAGCCCTCAAATTTCAAGTAACTCCAGACAGCAAAACCAGTGCTGAGAATTCAGAGAAATCAGAGTCCACATATCTAAGGAACATCTAGGTGAAAAATCCAACCTCTACTACCACGCTGTTCCCAAGTGACAAAGATGGATATAATTTCAAAAAATGATGTACTAATCAATACATCATGGAACTGCCATATCCAAATAAAAGCTTGAGGCTGATATTATTCTGAATAAATATTTGACCACATTGATCCTCTTCTCCTGAAAATAAACACAAGTTATTTTTAACAGACTTTGACATGTCTACCTGTTTCCTGTTATGTTATTTTTATAGTGTCAGATGATAATTTGCATTTAAATAGAGATATTTAACTGTAGAGCAAGAGGAAGCCTGCCAACTGTCTTTTCTTCTTATTTGGAACTTGAAAGTGTCGGTTGTATTGTTTTCTGCTCTCACTGTTTCATAGGCAAAATGAGGTGCTCAAAATGTAGACAGTGGAACTTTGAAATAAATTATCACAAGTCTTTTTGAAGATCATGTATCAAAGAAATTGGAAGAAAACATGCTTTGCTTTATTTGCTAATAATAAGGTGTCCAACAGATATTGGACCACATTCCAATCCTGTGATTTATTTTACTGATACACTTCACTGCATAGAAAGAAATAAACTAATTCTGTATATTTAAATCATCCTGTCATAAGGTTTACAGTACAGAACTTCTTACAGATGGAGGGTTAAGAGAGAAACACTTTGTTAAGATCATCAGTTTATAGCAAGCAGACAGTTTACCAGGTTGTGGCTGCTGCTTGTGTTATAGCTACTTGGGACCACAAGTGACAGCTGAGTTCCAGCTGGGTTCAGAGCATAGCAGGCCCTCCACCCGAAGTGCTACCCTGTAAACAAGGAGGCTCTCTGGTTCATCTTGAGATGTTATGCATGCCTGAGGAAATTTGTGAAGTTGATTTAAACAACAGAATGACAGGACAAGTTGAAGTCTGGGAAGAGAGACTGAGGTTGACTACACAAGCACTACAAAGATGCTGCGAAGGAAACCAAACACCACTGTGATATCCAACCCAGGAAACTGTAAAAACCACCCTAACCCTCCACTGACTTTGAAGACGGGTACTGCCAAAACCTGATAGAAAACCAGGAATGGCATCACAGAATAACATCCACAATTACTATAAGCATGGACTTCCAATGCCCCCATTGTGCTAGACTCTGCATTTCCAGACTGGGACTGCAGAGTTACCTCTGTGTAACAGATGAACTGTGTAACAGCTTATCTTCTTTGAACCCAAAGGACTACCATATATATATTGTACATTTATCCCTTCCCTTTTATATTCTATATGTCATTCTTATTTCTTTTATATCTATTTTATTTGTACAAACTACTTGTTATTTTATATATATATATATATGTACATTTATTTCACTTGATTTTTAGGCTGGATATCACTTTTCTGGATATATGGCTGTAATAAAGTTATTTAAATATTTTGGAAGAGATGGATACATACTGTACATTCATTCCATTCTGTGATTGCTTTCCTCTCTCTATATTGGTTGGTTTTCTTCCACTACTCCTGAAACAGCCAACTACAACATATTGGTCGGATAAGCTACAAACTTGGATGGTGGAAGCTTACAGATTATGTGACATCCATATTTTTCAGCATGCAGCTGGTGGGGATAAGATTGGGACAGAAGCTCAGAGTTGAAACAATACCTCAGATGACATTTTCAAGGCTCGGTGACCATGGTGAATTCAAATTTGGAATTTCTCTGGAATGAGTCACCATCATTATAAGGGGAACAATAAACAATTGGTTCACTATCTTCTTAGTCTATTGTTTCCTGAAGACAGGAATGGGGCCAGCATCACTGTCACCTAGATGACTTCCATGGGATTATGCCTACATCTTGTTGGAGATTGGTAGGTTGGAGTGTCCTGTCTGAAGCCAGTATTGTCCTCAGAAGCCTGGTATTTGAAAGTCTGGAATCATGCCAGTCCAAATGGAAAACCCACAGTGATTTCATCTATATACTGCCTCCAAAGGGATAGGGAGGATCTATCAGGATATATATGGATTTGTGGCAGATCTGGGATGGGAGCAGGATTTGTGGCAGATCTGGGATGGGAGATGAAGTCGCATGAGGTGGTCCTCTCTGATTGGTGTGGAGGACATCTCCATTTATTTGTTGCTATAGTCAGATTACTTCCTAGTCTTGATGAGATTCACTATCCTGAAACCTCCATAAAGTAAATGGGCTAATTAAGCTGGTCTGTATCTTATGGATCCAGCTGGTTTCTGGCAGCACTTAAAGTTTTGTTAGCATTTGGGCAGAATGACCATCTGTCAACAAAAGTTAACTCAGGAATTGCCCCCTGAATGATTCCCTGGTTGATTCCCTGGTTTATCAAAAGTTTCTGGGAAATGAAGTAAGAAGAAATGGTGAGAGCACTGTAAGAGCAAGATGAAAAGTCAATCTTTCTATGAAGACAGAAAGCATGGATACACTACACAGTGATCAGGAAGACAAATTATTACTTCTCCTCCCATACTGTGTCATTGAGCTTTTGTCTGGCAAACTTGTTAGAGCAGCCAAGTCTCTCTTGGAAAGGGAGCAACAAGTAGATCTACCTGGTTGCAGAAGTAGATTAGCACAGCACCTTGCTGATAAAGTTGCTCAGATTTACCATTTTGACTGCTCAGAGCAATCAGACTTTTCAGCTTCATAGGAAAAATTGTCTGTGCCTTGACCAAGAGCCTGGAGATTGCGAGATTCTGGATGGGATGAAATAGACTGAAACTGAACTTGCTGTTTTTTCATCAATTTTTTGATGTCTTCACAGGCAGAACAGAAACCACTGGCTGGAGATGTGGGGCAGCTTTGCACAGCTCCACTTAGTATGCTTTTTGTAGCTTTATTTGAAGCACAAAGTCCTCACTAGAGCATCCTGAACCCTTATCACCATTAATATTCACATTCATCTTCATCCTTTGAAGACCACCCTGAAGCTCCAGTTGATCCAGAATGTAACAGCCCAGTTGTTGGTTGATATGGGCAGACCTGAGTTCATGACTTCTGATCTCTGGAGCATTCTTCCTCATATTCAAAGTGTTTGTCTTAACTTTTAAAGCTTTACCTGACATCAAAGTCCTTGCAGGATTGTCTTCTCTAATTTTAAATATTCTGACTCACGTTTCGAGAAAAAACTTCCACTGGTTCCCCACTTCACAGAAGAAATATCGGTATTGCTTTTCTGCCACAAAGATTGTGCTTTGTTATAGCCTTCCCCAGGAATTCAATCAACTTTCATGTTGTTGGTTTTCTGGAAGTTATTAAAAACATAATTATTCTGGTAAACATTTGGGATATAAAATCTATCAATTTTATTGAATATGTTACTGTTTATATGTTAACTGTTGACTACTTATCTTCATTTTGTGTTATTGTAGTTTTATTTTGTTACTTACATTGTCATTTTTATTTGTATGTATTATACCTTGGATGTTTTACTGCATTGTTTATGAATATATTATAAATCATTGAGAGTCTCCTTGATTGTGGCATACATAAATGAATAAAATGAATGAATAAATGAATACTTTACCCATTGCTGAAGGGATATTGATATCTCTGTCTCCTAGATGATTGGGAAGACAAAATTCCCAAGGCAAAAATAGTGTTTATTTTTCACAGAGACTGTTTCGAAGCACTTTTCAAGCCACCCATGGCTTCACCACTCCTTCCATGTTGAGATGGCTATTTCAGCAGCCACTGAATCATACCATCATTCATCCTGATGTCCCCCAGTTTCTTTTTCACCAACTTGGTAGCCTTCAAACAGATTTCCATCTATGAGCCAATACTAATCTGTCTGGTCTTGTCACACTATCTGACTATCTGTTATGGAACTAGAAAGGTCCAACTCTGCTCCAAACGTTTGCTATTGCTGGCCTCAGTACTTTGCTGAAAGAGCCACAGAGAGCCCTTCTGAAAGAACTTTACAGTGAGCCTTGTATTTCACAAAGCATTAGCCATCAAAATCCCAAGGTGCAGCATTTAATCTTAAGATGCAAATTGGAAATCATCCAGCAATCTCTAGATAGAACTTTTTTAAAAAAACAGCAAGATAATTTGCCAAGTTTCTCAGATATCCACAGTAAAAATGGCCATGTAGATGAAGAGTGTACCTCTTGGATAGGAGAAGGGGCAGTCGTGCTGCAGGCCAATTAAAGCAGATCACCACCATCTTTTTTTATGCATCCTATGATATCATCACAAGATATCTTCTGTTGGCACGTGAGGGGAAACGCTACTTTTGTGACTAAACACCTTATTGTTCACACTGCTCATTAAGATAATTAGGAAATGGCCAAGTATGGATGCTATAAGTTTATATAGTGGCAAGTACAAATTGGTCACTACCTCCAGGTTTTAGAATAGATTCTTTGTAAACATCAAGGGCTTCTACTTTCTTTCAAAGCTTTTTAGAGAACCAAAGACACATAATTTTTCTGGCTTTTAATCATTTTGTTTATTTGTTCATCTTAATGTTGCTCCATTGTCAAAGCTTTCCTAATCTTTACAAGTAACAGAAATTATTAAAAATATAATAAATCAGTAGCATGACAAACAAAAACTTGATACCACATAAGTTCAGGGATAGCAGGATCTCAAACATCCCCAAATATTTCTCTGAAAAGCCATAATAGAGAGTGTGTGGTCTACATATTGGGGGGTAGTTTGCTCCAAACACCATTCCTGAGGAGGCTGGAGCATAGGGTCCCTGTAAATGATGTTCCCTCATATATAGGACTCTTAGCAAATGTTTGTAGCAGACTTAATATTTATTTATTCAATTTGTATTCACCTATCTCAAACCAACGACTCTGATCTTTTAGATCAGGTGTGATTTTAAACATGCTTGCCTTGAGCCTAAAATCACTAAAGAAAAGACATGTTTTTTTTAAAAAAAACAGTTTTCAAATGGTAGAGATCAGTTGTTTAATATTTTTGTTAATGTCATGGAATAAATGAACGGGGTCTTGATCTTTAGACCAGATATCCTGCCATCACTCCGAGCCTGTTATGTTGATAAAAACCTGCATAGAAAATTATTTCTACAATGATTATTGGTATAAATATTGTTTAATTGGATAAGACAGCATGATTGCATTTTGACTTTTTTCTTTTTTTAAAGATTTGCTGTGTTGCCTTCTAACACAACTAGAACAAGAAACTCATAGTCGCTGGCCTGAACTTGTGTGATTCAGAAGTATGGTTTTAAAGCACTTTCAAATTTGGGGGCTTTGCAACCCCAAGGCAAGAGACAAGCACGCTAATTTACAGATATGCTCTACAAAGGGTGAATGCTCTAATTTTGATAAATGTTGTTGGTAGGTGACAGAAGAAAACTCTCTGTGCTCAGAGCTTCCATTTTGCTGCAAGGTGACAGATATCTTAGCATTAGGTAAAAAAAAACATTCCATTTCCCTTCTGAAATAATTCCCTTCAAATAATTCTGAAATTATTTGAAGCAAAGGGGAAAGAATCTTAATTTTTAAAATGATGCAGCTAATGCCTCAAGCAGACAGTTAAATTACCCCTATTCTATGTGTAAGACAAGAGAAATGTTTGAAAGGAAAGAGGTGGCATCAGACTACAAGTGTTAATAACTAGTAGGACTGTAGTTATATAAAGACTGTAGGAAAGCAAGTAACTGCAAGCTATTAGCAGCATCATTTACACACTTCTATGCCTGCATTTCAAGCAAATAATCTATAAGAAAGAATACAGGATCTTATTTGACTTGTGAAGTAGGGAACAAAATGCTAGAGGCCTTTAGGATAATTCTTGGATTTCTTAGGAATGGCTAGTTAGATGAACATGTTGCCTCAAAGATGAAAAAAGTCAAATAAATGAGAACTGAAGGAACAAGTGAAGTAATTTCTGTCTTTGTTTAGAAAATACTGAGGATACAGTAAAAAAAGCAAATATTAAGTCTTAAGAGGAAAAAACCTACCAGGGCCACAACACTTCAGAGCTTTACAATTCTACCTTAAGACATCGTTTTTTCAATGTTTAAACATGAGTTAAATGAACCCGCACTGTATTTATTATTTTATGGATTGCTTAAGGAATTCCAGGCTTGGGTATGTACAAAATGATACATTTGATAGCCAAATCAAAATATAATTTCATTCAGCATAGAATGACATTAGTAGAAGTTAAAGATTTTATTATTGGGAGAATTGTTCTCTTTATTAGCCTGATATACTTTACATGTCCTTGCCTGATCATTCCTATTGTCATGCTTTTTACTCTTCACATGCTTTTGTTAAGTGAAAATCATTTTAAATTTTCTGGAGTCCCTGTGCTGCTCTTTAGATCTCATCTCTTGATTGCTGGGAGAATGTTTTATATTTGTTAATTTCTTCATCTCCACTTAATCTAGAACAAATAAGAAGGTTAAATTCTTCGAAAATATGTTCAGACAATTAAAAAAATCCAGCATTTTCTTTTTTTAACTCCTTTTATGCAGATGCAGTTGATTTATTTGGGTGATTTAGAGTACATCTTAAAGATCTGCTTCCAACTTAGGGAATATACTGGTTTCTTTTTCAACAAAGTATTCCATGTTAAACAGGTTCTTCGTACATAACTATGCCAAGAAGAACTTCTACAAGACCACTGGGTGGACTCCCCAAATCTTTAAAAGAGTATGCAAATATTCTCACTGTAGCCTTTCTTACAACATCAAGGATTCCAGCAGATCAAGGGGGACAGTATTGAAACTGGCAGTCTCCCGCCATTCCAACCTCTCTCCTCTCCTTGCCTCATTCTGCATGTTTTTGCCATGAGGAGAAACAAAAGCTGGTCTGCCTGCAAAAAGTTTGAAGCCTTGACAAAGTCCAATATTCAAAGATTGAAAAACATGGGTTTGGCCATTTGAACTGCATTAGGACTGGGCTGGGGGAAGCTCAGCTCAGATGTCCCAGGAAGAGGAGGAGATGTGAATGCTGCTCAATACATCTCTAAGACAAAAAGAAAAGAAGTCCAATGGCCATGACTAAACCTCCAGGCAACTGATTCCACCTGGATGACTGCAAAATCATCACCTACAATTCACCCTGCAGCCCATACCAGCTGTTCAGATTCAGGAGCTGACTGTTGCTGTTGTTAACAATCTGCCTACATCCTGTGGTTGATGTGATTGATTTTCTACTTGGTTTTTGCATTGAACTGCATACAGATCACAGTGCTATAATGTGCTACCAGCTGAAAATATTCTCTGCCTCCAATACCCAATGGTTATGTAGAAATGTTGTCTTCCACTGCTTGGTACTGAGGAGGTCTTGACAAAAATCCAGGGTGGCACTAGTGTCTTTACTCACTGCTCCCTCTAAAGGACTGTAGGAGTAAGTCATCAGCTCCCTCTACTTTATTCCTATGCCAGAAGGCACCCAAGTGTTAGTATGAATTCATTGTGGTTCATCTTAAGAGCAGGAGAGCATGCTTTTTCCTACTGCATTTCCCCAAAGTATCTACCTCTTCTTTCCTGAAAAGCACCAGTATAAATTGGGAGTGATGCTAGGAAGGTGCAACATGTAAGGTTGCTAAATTGGGCCTGAGGAGAATGGCAGTAATATTAAAATCCTAACACATATAAATTTATGTACATTTGAACAAGACTAACAATTGAAAAAAACATATGATTAATTTTAAAAATAAGACATTGAATGTGTTATGGAAGGAAGAAAAGGGGTGAGTTAGAAAAGGAATAAAATAAATAAATGATCTGAAGGAGGAAAGTGAAAACAGACCAGGTAAAAATGGGAATGAGAATGATGAATTTAAAAACATGTAAAAGAGTATTCATAAAACGGAATGTCCTTACAAAGACCAGCCTGGGCAATGATGAAGTGGGACAGATAATATGCTTATTTTTTTCTCCATCTCTCCTAACACTCAGGGTCAGTCTAATTTGAAGGTGAAACTATTAATGTTTGTTTTAAAATAATTGTTGATGTTTTTATATATTTGTATGTTGTGTTTTAACTTTTTTATATTGGATTGTTGTTTTTACCTGTTGTGAGCCACCAGAGTTGCTTAGGTAAGATAGCTGGTCATACAAATTAAATAAATGAATGAATAAATCTGTCCCTTTCTCTCCACCATAAGGTATAAGGGGAGTAAATGTCCAAAGACAACTTTTTTGAGACATGGTACAGTTCTCTATCTTTCCAGCTGGTTGAGATCTTAAATTATACATCAATAGTGAAGGATTTCAACAAAAATTTTGAACTGGAAACAGGTCAATCTTCTCCAAATCATCACCTCTGAATTTTGTGAAAAAAAATTGTAGCATAAGCATACAACATATGTATACACTTGTTAATAATAAGAACTAGGCTAACCTATACACAAAGAGAAAGAAGATGATGAGAAATAGTTGGATGGAAAGAATGCAGGGTAACTTTTGTGCAGACAAAGTGACATAAGAGGGATGGGTAGACCCATTTCCATCATTCCTTAGGGTCTCTGCATTTCTAAATCAAATAATACTAACCTGTACCTAAATTAAATACAAACTGACAAGCTGTCCAAAAATAACCTGGCATAATAAGTATCTGTATCAGATATAACCTCTTGTGCTTACAGTACAATAAAAACTACTGATATGCACCAGTTTTTATTTAAGCAAAGAAATAACCTAGTCAAGGAATTCAAATGTTTTCATTAAAAAGAAGAAAGCAACTGGCAATCTAAGGATTAAAATCAAGCTTCTGAGACGGTTTTATCAGTCTCCTAGTAGTTCAGTTAAAAATTAATCTCCCTTGCACTTTTGTCACGGGCGGAGGAGCTTAAATTATACCTTGGAGCCCTATTTCTGCGGAGCTCTACAAAATACATCCTTATATGCTTCTCAATGTAAATAATAATATATCTGAATTTGAGAAAGGGTTATTTGATACAACCAAATATATTACATAAACTGGGGAGTATCTGACAAGAGAAGACTTGATGCCAAGAATACGAATGCTGGCTATTCCATCCATGTATAACATGCAAATTAGGCATTAAGACATGAACATATGAGCACAGCTACATCTGAGGAATTTCTGATGAAGATCAGGAACGTGTGATAAAAGTTGGCACTTCTCTGATGAGAAAGAAAAGACATATATAAACCGATCTGCTTACTACACACAAAAATGTATTCACCATCCATTAAGCAGTTCAAGGTCATTTCTTCAGGACTAGAAACATATTTGTACTCTCACCAAGGACAATAACTTACCTTCCTTTAGAATCAACCTATCTATAAAAATCAGTTAAGGTGAGAGCCTCAGCCAACTGAAAATTTCAGCAACAAAATAAGTAATAATTTAATCTTGCTGTCTGAGTGAAGAAACAGTCCACTACATTCAAGGACTGGAAGAAGAGGAATGCTTCCTGCTTTACTGACAAAAATAAAATTATTTTTACCTTAATGCAGTGGTAAGGGGTGGGCTTGGCGTGGAGGAAGTACATTTACTGTAATATTCATGAAAAGTCCTTCCAGCCATAGGAAACAGGCCATCTTCAAGAAATTGTAAAACAAATATTTCAGCTCTGAGATGGTGAGATAAATTTACATCCAATGATAAATGAATTTGATGATTTGGCTTTCAATTCTCATGAAACACTTTTCACCAGGATGTTCTGGAAGATGATTCCACACTTCTCTTCCAGTTCAGTTTTGCTGAACTTCAGTACAGTCCTTTCAGAGAATTTTTTAAAAGTTGTATGAGTAAAGCAATATTCTTACGTGTCTTTGTGCTATATGGTCTTCCTAATATATTCTTATATAATTTACTGATATGATTGAAAAGAGAATGGCTTTAGCACACCTGTTCTAAATGCTTTGTAGGACATGGTGGCTGAGCAGTTAAGACATTGGTATGTCAGCCGGAAAGTCAGCAGTTGGGCAGTTTGAGATCTAGAGCCGCCGTGCAATAAGGTGAGCTCCCGTTACTTGCTCCAGCTCCTGCCAACCTAGCAAGTAGATAAATAGGTACTGCCAGTTCGGTGGGAAAGGAAACAGCGGCCCATGCGCCTTGGCATCAAGTCAATGACCACGGAAACATCTTTGGACGAATGCTGGCTTCTTTGGCTGTGAAGAGGAGATGAGCACCGCTGTCTAGAGTCGGCCACAACCGGCAGCGGAAATCTTTATCTTTACCTAAATGTGATATAGGTATAAATATATCTGTGTATATAAATATTTATATATTTATTTATACACAGAAAATACATAAATTTGAGATTTATGAGTCCCATTGAGATGCTTGGCCTTGCAACTGCTGCTCCCAGTTCCCAGTGGTACTTTCCCTTTATTTGACAATAAGCTTCTCAAGTTTATGATCCCTTTTGCCTGGACCTGTCACTGAAACAGAAGGATCCAGGCCAAATGAGAGCTGCTGTATATTTGGAAGCTTTGGCAATGCTTGAAAAAGATGTGATACATTTTCACTTTTTTTTATCATCCAAGTTTCATTATTTTCTCAGGAACCTGACAATATCATACTCAATCCATTAGAGTCATTGCAATTAAAATAACCATGTTCCAAGCATCTTATTTAGTATCTCTGGCTGCCCAGTGAGGACTAAAACACTATCTAGCTCTGTAAGGAAAGCTTTATTTTGAGGGATGTGGTATGTGTAGAAAGTTAATTTTCCCTTCAATCTACCCTGACGTAAAACTGCCGTGGAGTCCTGAGCTACATATAGTCTCTTCTATTGATAAACTGCTCCAATGTTAGATTGATGGTCCACCTCCTGCAGTCTAGAGAACATTCATATTGTTTTCTAAGGAAACATTCTAAGAAACCATGCCAAGTAGCATATGCATGAAACCACACTTGAAATCCAGATAGGGTTGCAGTAGCATGACATTTCAAAAGGCAAAGCATCACTTTTTCACAAATATTCAGATTGCTGAACTCAAGTGAGGAAAACTTTTCTACCGGCAGTGTTGTTCATGAGCAGTATATTCTATCTGCCTATTGATCAAACCTTCTCTATCAGAAGTGGGGAATTCTCTGGCTTTAGTAAGTAGCACGTATATACCCAAAATATACCCAAAGTGTTGTTGTTCAGTCATGCAGTCGTGTCCGACTCTTCGCAACCCCATGGACTGCAGCACACCAGGCCTCCCTGTCCTGCACTGCCTCCCGGAGTCCACCCCAGCCCACGCCCATCACACTGACTATGCTATCTATCAATCCATCTCATCCTCTGCCGTCCCCTTCTCCTCTTCCCTTCAATCCTTCCCAGCATCACAGTCTTTTCTAA
>JANHZU010000684.1:0-13763 GCA_032468055.1 Acrochordus granulatus
GGCCAGGACAGCGTCACTTGGGTCACCCGGGAAGGAGATGTAAATCTGAGGATCTTCAGCGTAGTGATGATACCTCATCCCACGGTGACGGATGATCTCACCCAGCGGTTTCACGTAGATGTTCAAAAGGAGGGGAGAAAGCACCGAGCCCTGCGGCACCCCAAAAAGTAATGGCCAAGGGCTGGACTTCTCCCTCCCTATGAACACCGATTGGGACTGGCCACAGAGAAAAGAGTCAGTTCGTCTTGTGGTGAAGGCACCAGGCTAGAAACCAGGAGATGGTGGTTCCAGCCCGACCTTAGTATGAAAGCCAGCAGGGTGAATTTGGGCCAGTCCCTCTCTCACAGCCCAACTCACCTCACAGGGTTGCTGTTGTGGGGAAAAGAGGAAGGGGTATTAGGTATTTTTGTCATCTCGAGTTCTTTATCAAAATAATAAAGGCAGGATAACAAAATCTAAAAGAAAATCTAAATTAGGGCCCCTGTGAAGAAGACCTGGTGTAACCTCCTGTGCTTTGCTATGATAACCATCAATCTCCTGAATGCTTCCTGAAAGTGGAGATTTTTCTGCAAATAAAACAAACTCTTGGATTTGTTTGGCATGGTGTTCTGGGGTCAAGCCACCAATGAAGCTGAAGGACAGCTTCTTCTGCAAGGGGATGCTCAATCTGTGGCGTCTGCATGGGGGAAAGAGTTGCTTTCAGTAAGTTGGGCTGTGAATAAATTCAATAAACAAACAAATAAATGTAAAAAGGCAGGGGGATGTCCCTACAACAGAGCTTTCCCTGTTGGTCCAAACAGCTGAAGAGTACTTTGAAGTTTGATTGATTTGTAGTTATAGGAGGTTCTCTAAGAGGAGAAGATAAACATTTGCAAGCTGACAAGCAATTTATCAAGTTGGCTCCATCAGCATCTTGCGATCTATGTCAGGAACAAACATTGATCTACCAATTTGTAATTGATTTCTTTCTCTAATTATTTCTGATTTCTAATTATTGAATAGCTTCAGTGCCTAATAACTTTTTTCTGCTGCCAGTTATTTATTTATGCAGCTTCTCTGCTATTACAGTAAGATTATTCTGTTTGGTGCCCAAACAATGGGTTACCTCTATTTAGTTAGCTTCGCTATCATTTTGCTGACTTCAGGGGCCTACAGGGTCCTGCATCATAACATCCTGTTTGTTATCCCAGATTTTGACATGCATATGCCCACAGACACCTGTAAGTGCTCAACCCCACTTAGGGATTTTTTTCTCAAGGCTAAGATTGTCTCCTTTTTTTGAAAAAACATGTTCTCCTGTCCGTTTTGGATCAGTAAAATGAACAGTGTGAATGCATGCAAAAAATGGGTAGATCTTAAATTGCATGGTTGTAGATCTCTCTGCCCACCGTTGTTATCTAAGTCCTTTATTAAGTTCACCAATGATCCACTGGAAAATGGATCTATCTAGTATACTACAGATACTCTTCGACTTATAACCGTAATAAAGCCTGCCGGTCATGGGTGTAAGTCATGACAATCATAAAGCAGGTCACCTGTATGAATGACCTGATTTTATGACCTTTCTTCCAGCAATCATAAAGTGAACGCCGCAGTTGTAAAATGAATGCTGCAATTGTAAAGTGAACTCACTGTTATGGATTGGTTTTTGGCAAAACAGTCGCAAAACGTGGTCATGTGACTACAGAATGTTGCAAATGGCCATAAATGCATCCGTTTGATGAATGCTTGACATGCAGTCATGTGACTGCGGGTGGGCAGCCATTGTAACTTCACAATTGGGTCAAAAGTACCCCTGGAGAGGCCTACTGTAACTTTGAATGGTCTAAGCAACCAGTCATAAGTTGAGGACTTCTGATAGTCTTTTTTTAACAAAGTGAAAGTGGTAAAAGTTTGGCTACTTTCTCTAACAATAAAAAAAGTCAAATTGCAGTGTTTTCACAGTGCTAAAACCTCCCATTCCATCATCAATTATGATTAATTATTAATTAATTATAAATAATTAATTCAACCACCCTTTTTTAATTAGCAGACAAGGTCTCTCAGGCTGGATTTTGCAAGTATTTCTTTCCAAAAGAGGTATTAACCTGTGTTGCAATCATCATGCCAGCCAAACGTGGCCAGTTCATGGCAGGTTTACTTTCGCAGTCTTCCTGCCCTTGCTCAGCCAGGATCACCCCATCTGGGCAAGGTTTGAGGGCAGAAGTCCAGGGCCTAATTTAGCAGGATGACAAGAACTGGCATGATGCAGCAAAACTGAAACTGAACTGAAGTAACAGAGTGGAGACTGCATGAGACTATTCAGTGCAGCATCTGAAACAGCCTTGCAGGACCAAGGGAGTAACTCAGGAAGAGTGGAGAGAAGAGGAGAGGGGAAGGCTTGTAAGGCAAAAAAAAAAGTGATTATCTATGCATATTCCTTGTATATCAAGAACTGAAGACAACATGGACATTGCAAGTTAGGAAAAAAATCACTATTGTTGGAAAATATGAAAATTTAAGCTGAAAGGAAACAAACTGCATCATTTTTATCTGTAGAGAAAGAAAATGCCTTTTCAAAAATGCCTAAATTACAGATCCCTTCAATTATTCCTTAATATCTCAATAAAGATTCCATTATTTGGAACAGAATTCACAGCCACCATCTTGACTTTTTTGACCCCGCTCCTGGGGCACAGCAGGACAGCCCTGCCACAGGCGGGGAGCAGAGAAGGAGCTGGGCTGGGCTCTGCCTGCAACCAGACTGGTCTTAAGTTACCCCGGCTGTTGGTGGATTTGTTCCAGGCGAGATCCCAGGAAGATCTTCAGAAGCGGAGCAAGGAAGAGGAGCGCAGTCCCAGCTCATACTGGAGACAAGACTCCAAGCTCCTTTCTTGAAGCCTTTGGCAGGGAGTGCGCAAGAGCCCACCATGTCCGCATCGCTTTCAGCATCGCAGGCCCTTCTCTCTTCAGCCTGCAATCTCCATCAGGGCAGTAAAGCCATTCCTGTAAGTGCCAGCAGTCTTGAGACCGTGTCCCCTTCATTTGTTGGAACAGAAGGGGGGGTCCCCCTGCTTCCAATCCAGCGCCTTCCTCACCATTCCACACAGATCTGGGCTTAGAGGGAGGGACCAGCCCAAAATCCTCAGGGAAGTGCACAGTGCCCAAAGCAGCCCAGCTCCTAACCTAATTCCCTATTAGCTCCCAGTTGCAATTTTACCATTTCATCCTTCTGCAGACACAGAGCTAGAAGCCAAACATCTAATTCCCAAGACTGAAAAAAATATCCTTTTGCTTTAGACTGGGCATCTTTGTCCTATTTTGCTTTTAGAGCTAGCTGGCACGAGTGAACCCTTTGGCACTGTCTGCTCAGGGCCAGAGATGTCTCTCAAGACAAAGGCTAGACGACACTGTGGTCCAAAGGTCCTTTGTTGCAGACCAATTTCTAAAAATAAAGAATTCCATTCCATTCCATTCGGGAGCTATTCCCAACTATTTCTTTTGTTCTTTTTTAGACAATCTCACCCTTGACCATAAAACGGAAGCTGGCCAGAAGTTGTAAGCCCGTTACTTCAAGCATCCTAATTTCTTAACTGATTTTGCCTCCAGGTCCATGGGGCCCTTTTTGCTATGGTGTGCCTTCCCCTAGTAAATAGAGGAATGGCTCTACCCACTAGGTCACACTTCCTCAACCTGGGCTTGTCCAGAGCATTAAACAGGAGTTCTAATCACCATTGCACAGAAATCTCCCAAAGCTTCCATCAAAAAGACAAAAACATCATAATGCATGCACAAAAGGGGCAGCTCCACCCCATCCCCGGCCAGTCACCTGGGCCACAATAACCACATCTAACCTGTAAGACATTATCGGTGGAAGGTGATGCTTGTAATAGACAGCAAAGATCTTTTAAGGCTTCACAACAAGAGGCCTCTGAAGATCAAAGACTTTCATGTGAAAAGGGACTTTCACATTACACACCGCTGGTGAAAAAAAATGGAAAAAAAATGATGTAAGTTCCATCAACAGATTAATTGAACAAAAAGGCCAGCATTTTTGGGGGACTGGAAGTCATGCAAAAGAAAATGAAACAATGAACATGTGGCAATTCCTTGCTTTCATGAACATCTTGGAGAAATTCCTTTAATATTTGGTTGGCTTTCCCCAGTAAAGACAAATGTTGCATGTAATTTTTCCTTTGAGTCCAATGGTCACCAGCTTTAGGACTGGAACAGATCAAGAAGGAATCTGGGGTAGTAGTGCTTCAAGGAAGGTTTTCAGTGTGAAGCAGGCAGAAAACGGTAATTTCCTAATCTTGCATTTGATGATACCATGAATTACTTTATGGTATCCATAAAGATTCTAGGAATTGTGAAAGAAAAGGTTTTGTTTCTCCATGAAATGCAAACCTAACTCACTGTGGAGCTACATTGGCCTTTTTTCAATGTAAAATGCTAGATTGTGCAATTGTTCTTTTTTATATTTGTACATTAACATCATTGAAAATGATTAAGGAATCCTAAAATATGTTTATTCAAACATGTTTCTAAGGCAAATAGGGGGTATTGCAAGATAACATTTTTTCTTACTCGATTTTCACTGCATTTTTGCCAAAGGTACATGAAAAAAATAAACCATAATTATTTCTCCTTTTATTACCATCTATTTATGTTTTAGCTTGTCATAGACTGGGCCCATCTCTAAGGTCCCAAAAACAACTCTTCTATCAAGTGATTCAAGTGAAGATCTGAGACATGAATAAAAAATTAAGTAATGTACTTTTTTTCCCTAGAGTGATGCTCCTGAGGCTGGGACTTCAAAACACATTCCTGAAGCAGCTACAATCTGTATGGAAGTAATTTGCTCTTGTTTTCTGGGAAGGACCCTCAACTTCCCAGTCCAGCCTTTAGCCTTGAGATTTACTGGGATCTAACCAAATGTCCTAATCCAAGTTTGAAATCCTGCTTAGTTTCTCTTAGGCTCAGCCAAACCTCATTATACCAAAATCAGCTTTTCTGATAGTTTTCCTCAGCTAAACCACCATATGGTTGGATTGTGTGGCCTGAGACTTAGCATATGTTGGCTGAAACAGCAAACTCTGGTTTAATACAGAAAATCTTGCCTTCGGCCTTCCTGAGCACTTAGATGTTGGGTCTTCATCAATGATTATGTGTGCATCCAGTCCCAATGTATGCAAAGAATATGCTTTTCCACTGAGTTGAAATATGAACAGGTGGGCTGTAATCATTTTAAAAGGTTTCAAAGACCAGTGAAGCCCTTGATGAGGGGAACAGATTAAAGCTCTAATTATTAGACCTCAGGGCCAATGATGGTCAAAAGATCCCACCAGAAAGCTTTTCTGATTTTCCCAGAAAAAAATTTTTGAGGAAACTCACCTGGATAGGTAATCTATGAAACCCCTGAAGAGGCACCAATATCCATGACCTCCTGTGCATTTCCAGGTCATTTTTGAAAGTTTCCAAGTTTGATGTGGCCCTGTCTCTTGCTACAGTAAAACCCATAGCTCTTAAGTGGCTTGACTGCCTCCTTGGGAATCTGAGGAGCCACTTAGGCTTTCAGTTTCAATGTACCATCAGGGGATTTGTCTGAACTTGTTGACATGATGCAACGTCTACTAATTATTTGCCTTACATCCTTTTTGTTCAACTGCTCAGGAGCGTGTACACAGTATTCTTGACTTTTCCACAAAAGAATCTTGTGAGGTAGGCTGGGTGAAGGGGGCCCCAAGTCTACCAGAGAGGGAAGACTCAAACCTTGGACTCGACTTCTAGACCAGCCCCTATAGCAGAACACTCTCCTGGCTCTGAAAAGGGAGAATGAAGTAGAATATGAGAAACTGGTTTGAAACTGTTTGGGGTCATTCTACCTTGCCTTTTCCAACATCAGAGGAGAAAAAAAATGCTCAGGGACAAATCTGCTTGAAGAGGTAACTCAGCTCCAGCAGCAACTAGGAAAATCTGCTCAGTGTAACCACAGCCACTGCTCTAAATATTTAAGATTGAGTCAGCAGCCCTTAGTTGGCCAGGAGCAGCATTCTTTTCTGGGGGTTGCAAGGATACGCTGCTTGTAGCTGCAGCTGTTTCTTCACTATTTTAGGCCTTGCAAAACTGTTGTGTTTTTCTACTCTTTTGCTTCCAAGAGTGGGAAGTCATTGCCAGTATTCAGAGTATCATTCATAGATTCTAAGGGGTGGACCCCAAACCAAATCAATTCTTGGCTGAGACAAGTCAGAGTCTGAATCCTTGATTTCAGAAATTCATTCTGACCTGCCAGAAGAATACAACTTTCAGCAGATTCATCCCCCAAATTGATGCAGAACTTCCTTTGCAGACTGGGAATAGGGGAAAGATACAGGCCCTATTTTGGGATGTCAGGCTAGCAAAATGGCACTCCTTTGCTCTATAACTTCCTCCCAAACTTTGCACTGCAAGAGTTGATATTCAGTGACTACAGAATCTCATAATGCTCCCTAACCAATGATGAAAACTATTTAATGCAATTTTACGCTGAGAGAAAGTACAGATTTACTTGTGCCAGATTCCCCAGGCATCTTCTCCCCCATTTCTGGGTTTACAAAAAGAACAAAAAGATGGGACTTCTATATAGATTTAATTAGAAATGATACAATCCACATTGATCAGCAGGCAATTTGACTCCAAGGACTTCCATGCGCAAGAGTACTGTGGAGAGAAAGACGCTCTGCTCGCAGCTCTCAGCGAATTGGGGTGAAGTCTTCCAGAATATCTCCCACCTTTCTAGGTTCTACCAAAACAGGAAAATATCCTGCTGATTATACTTATACATAAATCATGAACAAAGAAAAGCACCAACTTCCTGTACACTTTGTAAGTCTATTTACTTTATAGTTTGATTATAATATCTTGTTCATACTTCCTTAAAGAGAATTTAAGCAACCAAGGGAACAAAGAATTTCTGTGAAGAAGGTTTATGGCCAACTCTAATCAAATTTCATTTTATTGTGCAAAGGCATTTCTTAGTTCTACAGATTTGTAGCTCTGTTTAGAGGTGCTGACAAACATGCCTGTCAAATGGAATGGTTTGCCAAGGGCCAATTTGATGTAGCGGTTCAGGCACTGGACTAGAAGCCAGGAGACAAGTTCTAGTCTAGTCTTAGGCACAAAAACCGGCTGGGTGACTGTGGGCCAATCACCAGGAGATTCTGCATCTAGTCCCACCTTAGGCATGAAAGCAAGTGGGTGACTACAGGCCAGTGCCTTTCTCTAAATCCTAAGAAGAACAAATCACTGCCAAAAATGTTGCCTAAAAATACGCATGAGTATTTTTTAGCATAGAATATATCATGTACTTTTCAAGAGTCAAGGCTGAATCAAGAGTGCAAACCTTCCTCCACTTTACATTGTAAGATTTTGAAACCTGAGATATTATCTCTCCAACCCCATATACTTCTGATACTTGACAACTAACAACCAACAGCAATCCAGCTGTTGTTGAACTATAATTTCTGGCATCTTCATCTATGACTATCTTGGCTTAGCAGTCACCCAGGGAATTTGTATAGATTTGTGAAGACTTTGTCCCAACTCACTTGAGGAATTATTTGGGGGTCTTTATCTCATCTATGCTGTGGGAAACTCAGGAGAAACAGCTGGGTCTCACCATCTGCCCTCAAAAGCAGTTGCTTTCCTTTCCCTAACCTGAGCCAGCCCCACACTGAATGGCTTCTTTTGAAAACATTTCACATCAGAGTACCTTTTTCCACAAAGTCCTCAGGATGTTGCTTTATGTAACTAAAAAGCTCTCTGTCCCGTTGAGCATAATAGTAATTGGCATATCTCTTGATGTAATAGCCCAAACAAAACCCCAAAGTGGTCATCAGGATTTGACGATGGAGGCCTGGAAAAGATCAAGAGAGCAAACAAGTTCAACACCCTGTCCTGAAATCTGTAAGTGGCATTTTAAACAGTATACAGCAGATGCCTTGATGTTGTCACTCTGATGATGACTACAAAGACATGAAGAGGAGCTAAACTCCACCTGGATTGAAAGTGTTCTCCACTGAATCCCCTTCACACCCTTTCCTCCTCTCCTCACCCACAGCTGATCTGCCACTTCCTCAGCTCCATCCTGGGAGATACTGACTATCAGCTCCAACTCCACCCCAAATGCACCTCCCCACGTTAAAGCTGTTGGGGCTTATCCAGAATTTGGATTCCAGTCATTCTTTACAACAGTAATCATGTTTAAAATGATTATTGTTGTAAAGAGTGACTGAGCTTGGCTGCAGACATTTAATTACCCAACCAAGTAATATTATCAGGGCAAGTAAGTGCAGATTTGGCTACCTGTTAATATGTATCTTGCCTGGTCAGTGTTGGTGGGGTGTGGTTTCCTCTTTGACAGTTCCATCATTAAGGTAGTGTTTTCTGCCTGATTTCTTTTGATGCTAATTCCCATTTATCTGAATGTGAATTGCTAGAGAGGATGTGTTCTGGTCCTTTTGTTTCCGACCAAGTTTTTTTATTCTTTTGAATGGTATATAAATGTGGTTTGTCTCTATGCTTCTGTTGATGGTTGATTTGCCTGAAACCAAATCTCGGGGCTTTCTTAGCATTTTAATAAGAGTTATTACTATTAGATTGGTCTTGGTCTAAGAGACTAATAGAGCCCATTTCCTGTGATCTTGGCCAGTCCCTCTCTCAACTCATCTCATAGGTTTGTTGCAGTGGGGGCGGAAATGGGGTGGCCATTAGTTATGCCTTGACCCAAAATAGGGAGGCAAGATAACAATAAATAACACAACCTTCCACTGGATCCATCAGGCCCTGACAGCGAGGGGGCCCCTTTGGGCCCATCGTCCCCCAGAGGTCAAACCAGCATCCATCCGAACCTGATTTAGAATGCGATTTCTTTTGGTTCTACCTCGGCTTTGGATTATGGGCATGCGGCTGTTCCCTTCTGGTTTTATGCTTTTGTACGCTCTGCATGGTTGTTAGCCAGGCAGAGAGGGGGCCCTGCCGATTGAAAGAGCAGACGATCCATCGATCAACAGCCCAGGGACCCCTCGCTTGCAGTTCCCCAGCCCGTCTGAGGGCGAGACACCGGAACCCGGACAGCCCGGGCCTGGCGACTGACCGGTTTGCAAGACGGGCCTGCGGTTGATGCCGTTGTTCAGCAAGGCGCTGAGCCAGAAGCAGCCCCCTATCCAGATAGAGGGGAAGTTGAACAGCGGCGGCGGCGGCAGCGAGAGCGACTCGTCCGGGATCGTGAAGCGGAGCTGCATGGCGGCCGACAAGGACGACGCGGGTCCTTCCCGCAATACCTTCCCTGCGCCTCGCGCGCCCGCGGAGGAAGGTTCCGCCTCTCTGGTTTCTACCTCGCCCCTCCCTCCCTGACGCAGGGGGCGGGGCCCCTTCGGACTCCCGGGCTGGCCCCTCCCGCGGCGTGCCGGGATTGGCTGGGAGGCGGGGCGCTCCTTCTGCAAGGCGCCTGGTTTGCAAAGGCGGAAGCGCGGTCGGGTAGCGCTTTCGGTAAAGGTCTCAGTGGCGGTGGCGACTCACGTACGCATTTCTTTGCTTTCGATCCTAAATTACATATTCGGGGAGAGGGACCTCGCTCGGAGTCGATGGATTGGACCATCTATAGAAGTGAATATTTGTAGCTCAGGGTTGAATTGCTGAGTTCAACAGTTGCTGCTGTCTAAACTTGGTTGTTTTCTTGCAGACGGTTCACTACCCAATTATTACTGAAATCATCACTACGCAGAATCACTTAGTTGGGTAGTGAAAAGCCTGCAAAAAAACAACCAAGCTCAGACAGTATCAAGGATCCCACACGCATCATCTTCTAAACCGTGTGAATTAATTCCCAGAAAGCGTGCCCTCTCTTCAGACTCAGTATCCTCTGCAGTGGGGATGGTGGGAACTGTAGTCCTGGTACATTCAGATGGGTGACAAGAGGGAAAAAAGAGTCTGGATAGGATGATCAGGGATGCCTATCCTGATTTTAAAAGAGGTCTGAATGCCTGAAGCTGGTAGACTCAAGCTTCATTTAACAAAGTGCAGCTGGAGCACTAATCCCAGGCCATGGCTGTGCAGTTGACATAACTGGACCATATCCTGCAATCACCCCTGGAAAGATGTTAAATTATTTTTTAAAGGAGATGAGATTGACAAGCTACTTTCTCTTTCTAAGGAATAAAAGAATGTCCAAACCTTAGTATTTTCACAATGCTAAAGCCTCCACCCATAATTTTCCATGCACCCCATTTTAACTAGCAATCATGGTCTCTCAGACTGGATATTGCAGCTCAGTTTCTTTCCAAAAGGATAGAAACTTAACCTGTGTTGCAATGGCCACGCCAGTGAAACGTGGCCAGCTTATGGTAGGTTTACTTGAACTGCCTCTGCTGCTAAGCCAGGACAATCCCAGCTGGGCAAGGTTTGAGGGCAGAAATCCAGGGCCTGATTTAGCAGGATGATGAAAATTGGCATGATGCAGCAAAGCTGAAAACAAAGTGAAGTAATGAAAGTGGAGATTGCGTGAGCCCACTCAGTCCAGAGTTTAAAACACCCTTGCAGAGGGAGGAAAAGATGGAAGGAAGAAGCGGTATAAGAGCAATATTTTCCCTCATTTTAATGCAACCACATCTGGCTGAAGAAATATTGATCACGTCTAGATGGCATTGAGGAGATAGAAGCAATTCTCATTTTTTCACTGCTACAGGTAGTCCTCCACTTATAATTGGTCGCTTAGTGACTGTTCAAAGTTATGACAGACCACAAAAACGGGATTTACAACACAGATTCAAGCTCCAATGTCCGTCTCCACCCTGTGATCACCTGATCACAATTTGGGGAATTAGCAGCCAGTCTGCATTTACGGCTCTTTGCAGCATCCCAGTGTGAACCGCGATTTACAATGTTTTTGCTGGAAACTGATGTTTACTTCCAATTTCCAGCAAAAAATGCCCATTGAAAAAAATGTGTTTGCTTAATGACAGTGGCATTTGCTTAAAGACTGCAGTGTGTGACTGCATGTGCTTACCAACCACCACAGAAAAGTTCATAAAATTGGATGCAGTCATATGGTGACTTGCTTAATGACCACCATCACTTATAACCATTATTCCAAGCTCAGTTACAGTAATAAATCAAGACTACCTGTATATTTAGGAGTCATTAAGAGTTTTGCAATCCAGATCTGCTCAGCCTAGTATTCTTGGCTCCATCACTTATTATTTCATCCATGGGTATGGATAAACACCAAGAGTTAACAAATCTGTTTGAGCCCCTTCCTTGCTGCTCTCTTTTCCGGAATCCATCCCCAGGACAACCCAGGGCAGGAGAGCATGGGTGGATTGGGAACTTTTCAAAAATAAGACACTTGACATCAATTGCACTCCATTCTAGCTGGAAATAAAGATGGAAGAGAAGCTAACCATGGTTGATGCATATGGAGCTTTAGACTGAACTATGAGTTTAAAATGTCCAAGTAATGGAATATAGGTGAAATCCCTAGGAGCCTAGCCATTAGATCTTGGCCACTTTAAGCATAGCTATTCTATGCTGGCTGAAGAATTCTGGGTGTTGAAATCCTCACATCTTAAAGTGCCAAGGTTGGACACTACTGCATTAGACAGCTGGATCTTCAGAAGTGTAGGAAGAAAGGCTGAAGCACATAAAGAATTTAGGCTCTCAAGAGAAGATGGATTTTTGAATGTGTTTGCAAGGAAAGAACATAAATGTCCTACTGTTAGAAGAAGATGGTTGGTGGCATCAAGTCATGGGGGAGGGCAGAGCTCAGCTCCCATTCCTTTTGGCCTTCTGCTCAAAGGGGGACTGTGTTCAGTCAGAACAATTGATAAGGGGGAAGAATGGCCCTTCAAGGTTAGTGAGCATATGCTTACCATGTATGAGTTTATATCTTTAGGATCAAACCAATTCAGCTGAGAGTCTTGAAGGGGACTGTGAATGTCATCTCAGGGCCTTTTCTGCAGTCTTTCAGAAATCATGAAGGATGGTGTAGTGCCAGAGAACTGGAAAAGAATAAGTATTGTTCCTATTTTCAAAAAGGAGAAATAGGAGGACTTGGTTAACTACATATTGGTCATTTTGATGTCAATATTAGGCCAAATTTAGGCACAGATGATTAGGCAAATGGGTCATGAAAGAGTGCATTGCTTGGTACAAATCAGTGTGGGTTTATCAAAATAAAATCATGCCAAACCAATCCTATTTCCATGTTTTAATAGTTGATAGTGGGAATGTAGTAGACATAGTACAACTTGACTTTAACAAAGTCTCTTTCATGAGATTCTTGTAGAGATCACAACAAGATATGGATTAATATTGCTAGAATTAGATAGGAATAGTGATAGTTGAACAACTGTATAGTACCTAACCAACTTATGTCAAAGGCTTTATGTCAGAGAAATGATTTAATGGCCTTCCACAGGGTTCTGCTGTAAAAATTCTCTTGTCCAACATCTTTCTAAATAATCTGAAATAAAAAGGCATTAATGGGTGAACGTAATACAGGACATCCTTGACTTACAACCATAATTGATCCCACAATTACAATCATAAGTCATGACAGTTATTAAAAAGGTCATCCTGTGATTGCTCCCAATTTTACAATCTTTTTTTGTACCAGTTGTTAAGTGAACCCATTGTTCACAACCGGATTTCTTTTCTGGAAACCGGAAATAAATGCTAGTTTTTGGCAAAATTGGCATAAATTGCAGTCATTTGCAAGATACTGCAAATGGCTCTCAATATAGGTTGGTTGCCAAGCACATAAAATGTGGTCATTGAAACGTTGAATCCAGATTGCAAGTTTTTCTGAGGTCTGTCATAATTCAAATTGTCATTCATCATAAGTCAAGGACTACCTATACTGTACATAATTTATGTATCTTTTGGAATGTGTCTTTCCTCTGTATATGTAAGGCTCCTGCTTCAGTCCTTCAGTGTTTCCCAAGCTTTGCGCTACAGTTTTCCATTAGGAATTTTCAAGTCTGCACTTGCTGAACTGTCCAGAATGACTCAGCTCTCATCCGATCGGCATGTCCCTACATGCTCTCTGGGGTCAAAACTCTGGAAGAGGCCCAACATTAGTTTGGAAGCATTTCAACATGTCAATAAAGCCACAATTGCCAACTTCAATTGCAAAAATTGTGAGAAAAGTCCATGTGGAGAAAGATCTGATTTGCTGGGAACCAAGGAGTGTCCTTTGATGGAACTCATCCCAATCACGCTCTTGGGGGCTGATGTTTCCTCAGTCTTGCTCGTAAATAGTGCCCAACCTCGGAAGGCAAGACCAGCCTTTGGCCGCAGCCACTCTCCCAACTTGGTGGAAAGTTCAACATGCCAGTTGACTTCCAGCTCCCAGAAAGTCTGTCTTCTACAGCCATGGAGAAGTACTTCTCTGCCATCCAGAAGATGGAGCAGACGGTAATGTTTCCCAGCCTCCTCCGTGGAGTCTCCTTTGAAGATCTGGAAGATGGCTTTGGGGCTGACTCAGCTGACAAAGACTTGTTTGAACATTTTATGCTGCTGAAATCCGGCAAGGGGATGTTGGAAGGTGGGCGCCTGCCTCTGAGAAGAGAGAAGCCATATGTTATTGCCCATGTGAAAGAAGAGAACATGGAGGACAGCCTGGAAGACATCTTTTATTACCACTTGTCCAGTTTGTACCGGGTCCTCCATCACATGACCCAGAGAGCGCACGCTGTCACCTCCAAATACAATGAAATTATGGAACGGATCAACCAGAGCTAAGGTGA